>CAJPEV010001237.1:0-72832 GCA_905338385.1 Darwinula stevensoni | reverse complement strand
CAAATAAGTGACATTGCAATGTTGGCTCAACGTTCATCTGAGTGTTCCGATAAGCGACATTGCAATAGTGACTTAATGTTAGCTGCAACGCCAACCAAACACTGGGAAGGTT
Source organism: Darwinula stevensoni (assembly GCA_905338385.1). Lineage (NCBI taxonomy): Eukaryota > Metazoa > Arthropoda > Ostracoda > Podocopida > Darwinulidae > Darwinula > Darwinula stevensoni. The sequence continues at coordinate 72,720 of CAJPEV010001237.1, read as the reverse complement.
CAAAATTAACGTTCATGCAACGCTGATTGAATGCTAGTATGTTTGCTGGGTTGTTACATCAACATAAATTCCAGGCGGTGACGGTCACCACCGTTTATTCACCCACATTGGGCCAACATTCACTCAATGCTGGAAGATTCACGGTCGAAGTATCTGCAGTAAATTTTTTTTTTAATGCTTACTCCATCGGTGTTTGCAATCACTTCAGTCGATCTACCAAGAAGTATTTCTTTCAAGAGGAACGTTCGATTTAGAGCAAATAAGACAGTGGCTGAAAGGCACTCGAATTTCGTCGCATCAAACTATTAATAGCAGAATGGCATTTTCGGCTCGCATAATTTGGAGCAAGGATTCGAAAACCTACTGTCAGACCTATTTCCCGAAATAGGCACCGACGTGTTTATGTAAGCCATCAAGGACTTGGTGTAGGAGAAGTGATGTAGCGACATTAGCTGGATATATTCTAATGAAGCTTGAACTGTAATGGCTGCTGAAATCATTCTTATTTTCCTTAATAATAATACAGAAGCGTTTTTCTGGGACGGTCTCGATGGTACATGGTCATCATGTAGTGTTTCCTATATGAAACAATTTTTTTTTTTTGCTGTGTAACATAACTATCTGAGTATGGCAAATGGAAGTATCGAAGTACGTATCGAAGTAACATAGGTTATCAAAAGAAAGGACAGACCCACGTGAAACAACTTCACCGCGTCAGCATTGCTTACGTATTAATTAAAACAATGCTTCAGTGTGGCATCAATCCTTTAAATTTAATTAACACTTTAATTAACGTTCTCGCAATATTACTCTTTTCAACATCGAATCAACATTGATTCAATGGTGATTTTATGTTGAAAACATCAATATTGCGAGAATGTTGTACGGTCAACGTTACATCAACAGATGTCAGGAGAGACATCTGGCGAGACATGGGAACAAGCAAGATTTCTTGTTTGCGAAATGTAATGGGGAATACTTGCGCAACATGGTTAGTTACCTTATATACGCAATCAGTACGCATCTTTAGTACTTTTGGAGCAGTATTTGATATATTTTCCACAAGCGACGCCGGGCAAGGTATTTATTTGACTTGCTGGATATATTCGACCAAAGTGGCAACACAACGAAACAGGACCCAGGATAATTCTGAGCAGGGTGATGGACACAAAGAAGTTTGCAAGGCCATATTACTCCATGAGACCACGACGTCCTGTCTTCGAGGATGAATCCAAATCATGATCACTGGCGAATGGTACATGGTGGGAGGTTAGCCTCTTATTACATCACAGTCATCACGCCGGTGTCCTCCTGCTTCCGGGAGAACAGGAGGCCTCTTTCTCATCTCGGTATTAAGTTCGCATCGTCCTTGGATGGGGGGATCTTAAAATAGCGGATTCGGAGGATGGAGATCGTGTCCAGATGATATTCAAATAATACTTGAGTCATGAAACTGCGCATGCGCACAAATTAAACAAATTGTTGAGACCTGTCATATAAACGTTGAACCATCGTGGATTCAACATTTCTTCAACGTTGAGGAAAATGAATTGTCACTATGGAGTCAACGTTGATAAGCAAATGTTGAATCAACGTCACAATGTTGCTGTTGAACATGGAATCAATGTTGATATACCGTTGATGTCAACGTTGATTGTTGATAAAAATGAACTTTCAATATTGAATCAATGTTGACAGGCCAATGTGGTTTCAACGTTAGCTGCGTTGACGAAATAACGTTGAATCAACGTTAATTCACCGTGAGTGTGCTACTTGGGTATCAAGTGGCTGCTTACTTGTCTTCACGAACGCAATCAAAAACGCGATCTTCTCGACTTGATTTCATTCTGATTTTGTGTCTGTTCAATACCGCGTTATGAAAGCTTCGCTTCGACGAATTTGCTTTGTAACTGAAGAGCAGAGAAAGGGCTATTTTTAATCGCTTGATTTCCTTGAGTCCAATGCCATTGTTTTTCTTCCCTATCCTCAGTATTGAGCTTTGTCGTGCCTTTTTTTTCATTGCGCTTTTCTCGATTTCTCGTGTACGGTCGACTGCAAAAGACCGCAATATTCGGAGGATGCTTTTAAGCTTACATGTCGTATTGTCCTGAAGGGTCAAGTGATGAAACGGCGCATATGACACGACTTCCATTGCCAGGTTGGTCAAGACCGGATATTCTCTTCTGTTGTGCTTATTTGATTGAGGAAGTGACTGAGGAATGAATAACAGACAGGTAAGCCTATAACACATCTATAAATTGTTTCTGTCATATTTAAATTTAAAAAAAGTTTGTACAACATTACCCGCCTGCTGCTGCCATATTACACGCTCCCAAGCACTGTTGGTGCTTGGACAAGTGGACAAGTGTTGGTGGCAACAGTTTGTGTCTGTAGATGGCAGCGGAAACGAGGACAGTTGGGGCAAGGATGGGGATCATGCAGCTAGAAGGATGCGTTAAACTTGTAGAATTTGTAGGACCAGAAGACGGATATAATTGCAGTATACTGCAATTATATCCGTCTGCTGGTCCTACAAATGATCCGCCTCTATCCAGCAATACTCCCTTCATTCCCGTTGTAACAATTTTTTCATGCATATTGGTTGCTTTTAGATTCATACAGACATCATTTCAAGGGAGTCTGTCCAGAGATTTTGCCATTTCTCGGCGTTAGTTGCTAATTATGAAAATGTGTTCATGCATCCCACGATTTGAATCGATTTCGACCAAACTTGATGCAAGTTTTACCAAATGTATATTCGTATTAGGCCTCTTATCTATGAACTCACTACATCTAATCTCATTTGTCTCAGGTTGACGTTAGAAGTTGACATTAAAAGGGGAAACTTAGGTCTCCTGTGGAGTCCAATTCCCATGGCAAAAGTCGTCGATTAACTCCTAGAGCGTTTGAGAAAGCCCAAGGAAAGCAAAGCGCCAGGGAAACCTCCTGGGAAGGAGACCCGATTCTCCGTTTTCCCGCTCAACGGATCACCGGATAGAAGTTACGCAATCCGACGTCCATTGTCCTTCGCTAAGACATTTACAACTACAGGGAAAGGCGTTTCGTTTTCAGTCTTATCTTTATTTGCATCGATTTCCATTTTTATTATTCTATTATTATCTTGATCGCTAAAACTTATGCTCAACATTCCGAAATACAAACTTTAATACACTTGTCGACGAGCATATCCTTGGTAATCGCGGCAAGTAGTCAAAGTCTAACATATTTGAATATCAGATTCTCGGAAGTACTGAAGGCGTTGGCAATTGAAAGCCCTGGGAAAATTTTTCCCGCCAAAAATATTTTGTCATTTTTTTCGCTCATGTAATGTTTCAAAATTTAACATGTATCTCTTAGCGTGCAGAGACGATTAAAGGAAGCGTTTATCCTCTTTGGTCAGGATTGGTCGAGGATTTAAAACCTTGGAATCCCAACACTTCGTCTCAAGTTGAACCTTCCTCAAACGGTATTATTCTCAAAGCATGCACGCCTAGTATTGGAAGGAATTTCCAAGATTCTCCGTCCGACGGGAATGACCCCTTCGGAAAAGTGGACCTGTGATTCCTTTCATCAGCGGAAGTATTCAATAGAATGGGAGAAAAGGAAAGAGATGGAAGATCCGCCTTTGTTCCCCCAGCGGGAACAGAGGAATCCCCTTCATCATGTGTGACGGCTTCTACTCCTACTATCCTCCTTGCTCCTGCTTTATATCTTGCATAACATGCGCAGCGATTGAAATGGAAATATACCGAAGGTCTTATGGAATGAAGTGCATACGGTATGAGGATAGGGATCGATGAGGGAAAGAAGGAGAGAAGACCGAGAAGGGAACCGAGGAAGGAATTCCGGAAACTCGGTGGTCCTTTCAACGAGGCTGCAGAAAGAAGCGTTCATTATCCTGTTACGTCTCCCCTCTTCTATTGGATTATTACAAAGCCTCGAAAGGGAACGAAGAGTGAAATGAACGAAAAATAGATGTCTAGACGGCGGATGGGGGTTGGATTGCTCTGCTTGCGACGAGTACCTAATCCAATTCCGTTTCCACGGGAATTCTTCTCCACGTGCCTGGGAACCCATTGTCCCACTCTGTATAATTCCATCCACCGCCCGACTTCGCCACAGGTCGTTTGGACTCCTTTCACATGCCGTCGGAATCACATATTTGTTGGTTCTCTCTAACTGCCGTCTGTCCTCTTCTCTCCCACGAGCCTCAGATACTTTAAATCTGCGTTTCCACGTTCCAGCTGATGTAAACGATTTCTAGTATCGCTCTCGGCTAAGCTGAATATTTCATACTTCTCTGTATTTTATGCACTAGATCAGAAATTGAGGCTCAAAAAGGCATATCAAAACTTCAAGGTTCTTGGGTTCTTCTGCAGCTTCTTTCATCATACTCGAATCGTCTCGGACTTCCCTTCAAAAAAGTGCGAACGACGGCGTTTCTCATCCGGATATGAAGCTAACATTCGATTGAAAGGATTTTTTGCCTCCAGATCACGGCAGTGGAATTGACCAGGAATTTAAAAAATATCATGTTATCACGGAGTCATTCTTGCCGTAAAATCCTAACCCCTTGGGGACGACCTGCATTTGACATAATCAAGATTACCCATTGCGCCATATTTTTCTCTATTTGATATGCTTTCGCTGACATCCCTAAAGAAGCTCTCGATGAAAGGCCGTTTCCTCTTGAAACTGTCACGTTGATGCCCGGTTTACCGGATTGATGTGCATTCCTTGCGACTAGAGTGTCTGGAAATCTTTTTTCTGGCATCCCTGAAGGTGACAGTTCCCCGAATTTTTCTCATTCGGGGAACTACAGTGACATGGAATGTGAATGCCTCGCTCGTTTCTGTGCTCTGTCCAACAGCATATAATTGCAAATTGAATTGACGTTGATTAAATCACCCTCCCAGTACGCACGCAAAAACTGATAGTCCCAATCGCGAAGTGTGAAAAGCAACTGGATTACGAGGTACTCAGGGTTCCGCTTTCTTCTAATCTCTCGTTTTCCGCATAGCATTTCCCTTCCTCGATAGTCGCTACCGCGCCTCTTCTCTTTCTTCAACCCATTTCAATGTGAGAAGTCCGCTTTCCCTTATTCCTCTCCGAGAGCACTTGGTGGAATGCCATTGCCCTCTGGTAACAGAAACATTCCACCAAATACGAAGGTTCAAATTCTTGGAATGCGAAGAGAACAGGATCTTATTTCTCGCCTATTCAAATTTCGTGTTTTTTTCCCCCGAGTATTCACATCGACAGGGGATTTTGGATAAGATACTGTAACAGAAGAAACGATTTGGGTTTGTAGAGCTAGACACGTGCCCTTTCCACATTTTATCCCATTCTCTCTACACCCATAATATTGATACTTAGACCTCTTTGCGAGGACGTAGTTCCAATCCGCCCATGCACCAGGGTCCCAATCTGCCTAAGAGACAAAGATCATGTGACTCATTTTATCTAGATCGAGCGCAATTTGCTGTGGGCTCCGCTCATTCTACATACAAGCTATTCCTGACCCATCGTTCCGAAACATAATTCCAATCTGGCGACGATGCAGTTCGGGGCAAGGTTCCGTACCGTTGCCCTTAGCGATCGGTCTTATGCAAAAAACTCACAATACGGTTTCTGTAGCTTCTGACGCTACAAATACAGACTTCATCCTCATCTTCCGATTCATTTTTTACGCGAATATTAGCCCAACAAGGGGCCCGGTAGCAATTCCTATAATTTGTTGGGCAAATATTAGCGTTAATATTTTCTCTAAATTCTTTATCCAGTGGAGGTATTCCCATGGTATAGGCATTTCTCTTTGCAGTACTAGTACGGCCTGTACCAGTACAATCCCCTGCCCATACACATGTCTGTCCCATGGATAGCCAGGAGACATAGAACAGTACAGAGATTGATCTAACCCTGAATGTACTAAATATAGTATCCTAGCAGCATATAACATTGAATCAACATTGATTCAATGTTGTATCAACATCCGAACGTTGAATCAACGTTGATTCAATGTTATAAGTTACTAGGGTACATATTAGGAGAAGGCCCATTCCTTACTGTCCTCAGGGGTATCTGTGACTGAGTCCCTCGTTTCCTGATTATGTCCTGAGGACGAGAAAAGGGTAGATATATTCCATTAGCCCATATTCCATAGCCCGCGGATATATTCCATTTCCTAGTACCTTTTAGGAAAGGCTCCTCCTCTGCTTTTTATTTATTTTATTATTATTATTATTTTTAATTATAAAGTTAGGAGCTAAAGGTATGGTGGGCCCCGCTGTCATGTGGTGGACCGACACATGATTCTCGCCCACCATGGTGAGATCCTCCCAACATGAGGGCTGGCAGAGAGCAAGACCCTCATNAGATCCTCCCAACATGAGGGCTGGCAGAGAGCAAGACCCTCATGAAGCTAATGACTTAGCCCTGAGAAGGTGACTCATGGCTATGGGGGAGAAGTCAACCCGAGAGACAGCTGCTTCTCCCCCAGGATCTCTCCCTTGAGGTTTTTTATCTTTAGGGGTTTAATTAAAGAGTAAGGAACTATGCGGGCTTATTGAGAAAGCAACCTGAATTTATTATTATTTATTATCAGTGTTTTGGGGCGCTTAGTATTTAGGTCCACCTGAGCCGAAGAAGAATGAAATCTATAGGGTCCAAGCCGTTTTATTTCGTGAGTCAGTAAGGTGTGATTTTATTTAAGTCGAAATTATATTTACATCCTATCGGAAGGGTTAAGGACGGATGCCTCGAAGATCATAAGGCGTTTGCGGATCCAGCTGGCCGGAAGGGCCTTATCAGGTGTCCGCTGTGCGGAAGTAAGAGCTGAGAGTTAGTGGGAGTGCGCGAGGAGAAGTTTGAAGGTCCTCCTCTGCTTTCGCAAAGGGTTCTCATAAGGAATATGAGCTTGTTCATAGTCTGGGCTTCATGATTCTATTTCGAATATGCAGATAACAAATGATGAAGTGTCCGAGTTTATTGATTGCTATAATGAGACTAGGAAAAACATATGGTGAGGTACTAAAAACTCCTGTGAGGGATGATTCTATAGAAAGAGGGAAGTGCACTTTTGTGCACTGTGCGAAAAGCGAGACCCATACCTCCATCTAGTGACCTAGAGGAGAACTTCAACATTTCCACACAAAAAACTTATACGTGCAACTTGGGCACATCATAGACACCGTGCCCACTGTTGGTCCAGCATTGAGCCAATATCTGATGTTACTAGAATGATAACACTGCCCAGCAAACAAGGCCACGTTGGACCAACGTTGTAACAACGTTCCAAACGTTTATTCAATGTTGATTCAACATTGATTCAATGTTATGTGTTTAAAATAGTTTGCTGGGTGGATAGGTTCTTGGTCGTTTCTTGAAAAAGAAAAAAAGTTAATCCGTATTTGGCGATGCATGCTCCATGCATATTATTCAAAAATGCGATTTAAGAAGGTATCATAGTGCCATAACACTGCTATAATATTGACGCAACGTTGGACTTTGACCTTCAACGTCGATGACATTGTATTGAATCTAGGGAAACGTTCCCACGACGCTACTATGGTTGCTGGGGAGTTTGATTAGAAATCAAATAATCACTGTTAAAGCTAATACATCGATTAACTCGAAGACCTAGATCTAGGCCTATATCCTAGTTTAACTTGAATTTAAAGGCTGATCGTTTAAATCTTAAATGCATCCTATTATGGATTCCTGTCGCCCTGATAATTTTTTTTTCAAACTTTTCTGCAATTTGGATGTGTTTCATTGACATATACATCCCATGCAAAACGTTACCCCCTCGTTTGTCCGAATTTTACCTTTTTTTCCCCTAATCTTTACCTGAAGGGTCTTCTGACAGGTTGAGAGATGGGGAAAAAACCGGTATTTTACCTCAGTTTCACCGTCCCAATTTTACCTCAGTTGCAAATTTTTTTTTGTAAAGGATCCAAACGAATATTTAACATTTTGATTTGATTTTAAGAAGAAAAAAAAAGGCAACAGGGTCCAAGGGGGCCCCATTTTGTCGTTTTGTTTTTTTTCTTCACAAAAATACTTTGTCCGAATAAGGGTTAAAGGAAGATTTGCATTTTCGAGTTCTGTGAATATCCCTCGAAAGACGCTTTCTTCTCTCATGCCGAATTCGGGCTTGAGGTCCTAATTCTCATGCTTTGGGTGAATTCCTTTCAGTCCATCGTTCATGAAAAATCGCTCAAATATTGAAAGCTCAATCGTCCAAAGGGTCGGTCTTATTGTTCTATTGCAGTGATACAGTTCGATAACGATAAAGAAACTTGCTGATGAAATCATTTTTGTCTCCCTTCTTATTTGCGCAGAAATACATCTGGGATTCTCTTTATGGTGTATGGGCATCATATACAGCATTTTAAAACACTTAAGAAAGCTGTGTCAAAAAAAACTGATATAAGTGAATCTGTTTTTTTTTTTGCTTAGCATCAATACTTGTATACAGGGCCGCCCAGAGGTTTCCAGGGGCCTGGGGCAAAATAGTCATTTTAATGTTGATATCAATACCAAATCAACGTTAATTCGATGCTGAAAATAAAAATATTGCGAGGACGTTGTCGGGTCAAAGTTTCAACAGTCGTCGGTCAAGACATGCGGACAAACAAAACTTCCTGTGTGATGGTAACGTATCGCCAGCACAGTGAGTTACCTCATTTATGTAACCGGCATGCGTCTCCAGTACCTCTGCAAGGTTCACACTAGCTTTTAAAATCTTGAGTCCTGGTGCCTAGTTTCAGCTCAATGGGAACATGTTCAGGTGGTTGTCAATGAGTCCCACAGACTTAGATGTTTTGCAAATATGAGTCCCTCCAAGAAAATATGAGTCAGGGACTCTCTATAACGAGTTAACGTGAACCCTGCCTTTGGAAAGGTACTCGATACTTTCTCCAAAGACGACACCGGGGAAGGAATTTGAATTCCTGGATGTATTCGACTTAAGGGGCAACCCAAACCAAGAAAACCAAGGGTAATTCTGAGCACAGGTAATGGAGACGAGAAAGTTGACGGGGTCACTGTCACTCCATGAGACCCCCTCGACCTGACTCAAGAGAAAAATCTCATTTCTGATTCTGCAGGTCGCGCGGAAGGATACATGGAGTGAATATCAGCCTTCCTTTTCTTCAATGCGATCAGTCCACTGTTTCTCATACCTCGACATAAAATCAATGTCGAGCTTGAAGATGGGGGGATCTCTAAATTACGACTTCGAAGGGAGGAGTTCACGCTGATATTACATTTACGTAGTGCTTCAGCTACAAAATGGCGCATGAGCAAGATTGTTGCTCATTGTTGATGAAAATGAATTTTCAATACGGAGTCAACATTGACAAGCAAATGTTGAATCAATTTTGCAATTTTGCTGTTGAACATTGAATCCCAGCAAACAAGGCTAATTTAGACCAACGTTGCATCGACGTTCCGAACGTTAATTCAATGTTGATTCAACGTTGAATCAACGTTATGTGTTTCCAACTGTTCGCTGGGAATCAATCTCGATATACTGTTGATGCCAACGTTTCCTCAATGTTGATAAAATGAACTTTCAATATGGAATCAACGTTGACATGCCACTGTCGTTTCAACAACAGCTGCCTTGACGTTAAACGTTGAATCAATATTGATTCATCGAGTGTATGTCACTCGGAATAATGTCCCTGTGTCGATCTTCCACCGAGCGGATTCCCATCAACTCCTTCCACGGCCGGCAGCGAGCCCCATGAAAGTTTGTATTCCATTTAGGACCGAATCTCAATTTCACAGCCGAGAGCCTTGCCAAGCAAAAGTGTTGTTGACAAAGGATCACCAGATGTCTGAAATATTTACTTCTAATACTTAATACTTAATATACTAAATATACGAAAATACTAAATATACGAAAATACTAATATTAATTAACCCCCCCCCCCCCCCCGATCTGTCTTCGAAAAATAAAATAAGGCTTCTTTTCAGTCACCCCCCTAGTAGCATATAACATAGAATCAACATTGATTCAACGTTAGTTTAACGTCCGGATGTTGAATCAACGTTGAATCAATCTTGTTTCAATGTTATTTGCTACTAGGGCCTATACTTCAGAAGTCAAGATACCTGCAAAGGTCTCCGCTTGAAATCGTAGGTAGCGCTTAGGTTTTTTGGCATTGTGATGAAAAAGAGTTCCGCTGATCCTCGCGATATTTGTTGATGCACGTGAGGTATGGATATCTGCATCCAGGGGAAGACACAAGGGGACGGTATCCACCCATCCACCCAGACTTCTAATGATTAACAGGTCAGGAATGACTTCGACGGGCTTTTTTGCTACTTCGAACGGTGAATTTTCACATGGGATGTGTGGTACACAGCGGCATAACTCAACTTCTAAACCGAAGGAAGCGAGTTCAAATCCTTAGGCATCGTGGGATTTACGCATAGAACAGGATGAAACGGGTCCTGGGACTGAGGGAGATGGACAGATTGGGATATGTCAGCTTTCGGGATATTGGGATTCTCATGAATCGTAGGTGGAATGGGTGATGGACGTTAGGTGGATTGGGACGCGGTTTTGTTACTAGGTACAGAGGGATTAAGATTCAAGATAGTTAGTGATATAAAGAGGCGATTTCGCCCATTTCGATATCACGTGTCGAGGTCGAACGTTCCTTAATTTTAGGGTAGGTCTAACCCTCTTTAAGCTAAATATTTTTGTATTTTGTTTTGTTTTTTTTTTTTTTGTTATTTGACTATCCTAGTTGCTTACTAGTACCTAACGCCAACATTGCCCCCCACCATTTTGCCTGTCCATGAAAGCATCTAGTTTCTTCTTGAAGATAGTCACAGCGCGGGGCAGCCACTACTTCGTCCCTCTTTTTCCTGTCCAATTCTTGCTGTCTTTTTCTGGCTTCCTCTCTTTTCCTTGATTCTTCGTCCTCCTCGTCATCAGATGTGGAGTCCCTCTCTGGAACTTTCTTCATCTTCTTCTTACCCGCAGTCTTGGCTCTTTCTCCCGTAACCGTTACTGTGGTTCTTCCTTCTCCAGGATTCATCTTTCAGGAATTATTAGAAATATTTATACGATTTTCGAGATTACTCTCGAAATNTTTTTTTTTTTGCTTAGCATCAATACTTGTATACAGGGCCGCCCAGAGGTTTCCAGGGGCCTGGGGCAAAATAGTCATTTTAATGTTGATATCAATACCAAATCAACGTTAATTCGATGCTGAAAATAAAAATATTGCGAGGACGTTGTCGGGTCAAAGTTTCAACAGTCGTCGGTCAAGACATGCGGACAAACAAAACTTCCTGTGTGATGGTAACGTATCGCCAGCACAGTGAGTTACCTCATTTATGTAACCGGCATGCGTCTCCAGTACCTCTGCAAGGTTCACACTAGCTTTTAAAATCTTGAGTCCTGGTGCCTAGTTTCAGCTCAATGGGAACATGTTCAGGTGGTTGTCAATGAGTCCCACAGACTTAGATGTTTTGCAAATATGAGTCCCTCCAAGAAAATATGAGTCAGGGACTCTCTATAACGAGTTAACGTGAAAGGTACTCCTTTCACGTTCCAAAGGTACGCCTTTGGAAAGGTACTCGATACTTTCTCCAAAGACGACACCGGGGAAGGAATTTGAATTCCTGGATGTATTCGACTTAAGGGGCAACCCAAACCAAGAAAACCAAGGGTAATTCTGAGCACAGGTAATGGAGACGAGAAAGTTGACGGGGTCACTGTCACTCCATGAGACCCCCTCGACCTGACTCAAGAGAAAAATCTCATTTCTGATTCTGCAGGTCGCGCGGAAGGATACATGGAGTGAATATCAGCCTTCCTTTTCTTCAATGCGATCAGTCCACTGTTTCTCATACCTCGACATAAAATCAATGTCGAGCTTGAAGATGGGGGGATCTCTAAATTACGACTTCGAAGGGAGGAGTTCACGCTGATATTACATTTACGTAGTGCTTCAGCTACAAAATGGCGCATGAGCAAGATTGTTGCTCATTGTTGATGAAAATGAATTTTCAATACGGAGTCAACATTGACAAGCAAATGTTGAATCAATTTTGCAATTTTGCTGTTGAACATTGAATCCCAGCAAACAAGGCTAATTTAGACCAACGTTGCATCGACGTTCCGAACGTTAATTCAATGTTGATTCAACGTTGAATCAACGTTATGTGTTTCCAACTGTTCGCTGGGAATCAATCTCGATATACTGTTGATGCCAACGTTTCCTCAATGTTGATAAAATGAACTTTCAATATGGAATCAACGTTGACATGCCACTGTCGTTTCAACAACAGCTGCCTTGACGTTAAACGTTGAATCAATATTGATTCATCGAGTGTATGTCACTCGGANCATTCATTGATAACGGATTCTGTTCCCTGCATGTGAAATCGTGAGAATTGCAGAGACAGAGCTCTGACAAAAAAACCAAATTCTTGATATTTCCATTTCTCTCCCTCCGTGTACAAGTATGTCCATATTGAAACAAAGTTGAAGAAAAATGAATTTCCTCTATCTTAGACTCAAAATCTCGACATTTATATAGACATTTAAAAAAATGACAGCTTGAGCCAGGTCGACAGGCGGAGGGGGAGGAAAAGGTGGGCGGAGAGGGAGGGGAGGGGGGAGTGGGTACGAAGCCGAGGAACGTGAAGGAAGATAAGGGGGCCAGTGAGCAATATTTTGCCCCTTTTTTTCTGTCCATTTAAACGGAAAATTTCCACTAAGGAGGGGAATCGTTGCTTTTACCATGTCAATGAAAAGAACAAGTTCCCTCATCAGACGAAAAACCAGTTTTCCTAACATTAAGAGTAAAATTCCATCCGAAATTTCCAAGTATTCAATGGACTAGACAGATTCCCCTCCTTACCTGTAATTTTCATCTGGAAGTGCGAAAATTCTTCGTCTTCAAAGCGAAAACCCTTCTTTCCGCTTCGTCAGGGAAAAATATTCCGATAACAAATGTAATTCTTGCATTTCATTTGTTAACCGGAAAATATTCCGCCTAACGAGCGGAAATTTACCTTTTTTTTTACAGTGCTTCTTAAAGATCGGTACGACGTTTGCTAGTCTCCAGTCCTTAGGCACTTCCCCTCGCGAAAAGCTGCTTTCGAATATAATTCTTAGCGGGACCGATATTTCTCTCGCGGTTTCCTTAATGACTCTCGCAGGAATCCCATCGAGGCCGGTCGCCTTGCCCACCGCCAACTTCCCTATCGTATTCACGATCGTCTCCTCGGTGATGGAAATATCCTCGATGCGAGCCGAGGTCACCTCCTCCAAAGTAGGTGCCGAGTCGGATTCCACAGTGAAAACGGAAGCGAAGAACTCTTTGAGTATATAGGCCATATCCTTATCGCTTGCAATCAACTCCCTCTTTTCGTTCATTAGAGGCCCGATCAATTGTTGACACCTACCACAAGCATACCGATAAAAAGTCTTAGAGTTCTTCTTAGCATCGCTAGCCAGCCGTTCCTCGACCTCCCGTCTAATTTTCTATTTAGATCTAATTTTCCCCTTCAACGTCCGCGTGATCCTCCTATATTCCTCATAGTCCGTGCTATCTCCCGTCCGCTTGTACGCATCCCATTTCCGCTTTTTATCCCTGATGAGAGCTTTGATTTTACCCGTAAACCAGACCGGTTGCCTGACCGATTTGATGGATTTCTTGGGGATGCATTCCTCCATAAAGCTCTGCAATAATGTCTTGAACATTGACATTGCTCCTCTACCGTCAGCCCACGGAGCCGCACCTCCCAGTCGATGCCTGAAACGCATTCGCGTAGTCTCTCGAAATTAGCCCTCTTATAGTTGTACGAAACCTTCTTCGGTTTGGCGTTACTCTCGATTAGGCGAATCGGGGAGAATTATTAGAAGAATGAGTCAGGTACGAGCCCTCGGTAGAGTGGAAGTAGGTGTAATGGGACAGAATCGCCCTTTCCATCGTTGACGATGGGCAGTTTCGTGCATGCAAGGGAAATTTGATCCCATTAGATCCATCTAGATCTGGCATCGAGTTCATCACCATGATTACAAGATGTTAAATCCTAATTGCGCAGATAATTTGGCTTTGGAATCGATGGCTGACTTTACCGTTGGCGCAGAACGATCTCCACGTTCTCGCCACGCCGTTGCGATGACGAGAGATTGAAGCAGCGAAAGAAAATAGACATGCCCCATGAGAGATGAACGACCACTCCACATGATTGAACTGACCATGAAGCTCCAGATGCTGGCCGTTCACCGGGGATGGCTGTCCGCAGACGTCGAGTCCACGTGGTTCCACAATCTCGAGACAGCACAACCATTAACCTACCCAGTCGGCACAGCCACGTTGTGTCAACGTTGAGAAAAGGTTGAAACGTTGAGACTTGGTTAAAGTTGAGAATCCGACGAAGAATCGACATCAGCGAAATGCTAGCTATTCATAATTAACCGTATTTTCAGCATTTGGTGACTACTCGTGAATTAGGGAAGTCGTTCAGAGGCTATTAGGAGCAAATTTTTTTAAAATCGTATTCTCAATGTTGTTTTTACGTGGAGTTATCTAATCTTTTCCCATTTACAGCATAGGAATTCCTAGATAGACATGTTTAAGGAGGTAATCAGGCAGAAGGAGACCCAAAATACTTCTGGCTAGTGGGTCCGAGAAGACACGCTCAATTTTCCTAAATCTCCACATGGCACTCAGACTCATCCATGATGGGTAGAGTATAAAACCATGCCCGCGAGGTTGTTTTCCTCTACTGGACCGAGAGGTACTTGAGTCATGCAAGTACTCAATGTGAGTTCTCATTCAGTAGAGGAAATAAAACTCTGGGGGTCCTTTACGTGGGATGATTGTACTCGGCAGAGTACTGCCAGTATCTTGGGAACCATCTATGGAGTTATCGAGTCCATATTCAATTTCATTCGACAATCAAAGCTCATTCAGACCCTGGAATAGGGAGGAGGTACTATAATGCCCTTACGTTGAGAATTCAACGTTGACACAACGTCGTACAGCATCAACTTTTCTACGTTGAGCTGTGTTTCATTTCAACATTGTGGCAACATCATGGCAACATGTTACATTGAAAAGTCAACCTTTTCTCAACATTGACACAACGTTGTTGTGCCGAATGGGTAATTGACCCATACCTTGAGGGGTGAGACTCTTCGCCGAATAAGGTATGCCTAGACCTCACAAGAAAAAAAAAAGGGTCGTGGTCGGGCCAAGGCCAAGGAAGTATTCGTGCCAATCTTGATTCGCATTTGCTTTAGCGATTGAGGATGTTGAGGTTACTCACCACGATGCCATAATAGGGAAGGGGTTGAAGAAAAATATAGAATTTTCTTCCTACTACATCACTTGTTAGAAACTGGCGAGTCGTTGATTGGACCAAGTCATCAAGTTTTAAGATTGTACTTAGTAGAATTTCTCTTCATCTCTTGAATTTCAAGCATTTTTCCCGTGTGTTTTTCCTTTAAATATTGACATTACAGACTCGGTAGTTTTTCTTTCCGATACATCGCCGATGCTTCTCCTGCTTTGTATGTGTATTAATTGAAATTTTGATTTTTTCGCTCCAATGAATAAATATTGAATAATCTCCCTAAATTTCCGACTGCTTAAATCTGAGCACACAAAGAACATTCCGTCTCGGTCGAGTGGTTCCGCACTCGATAACTCGCCCGTCACTTTATCGCGCCTTAATTCCTCTCTCACGGGAAATCCGAGCGAGAGAGAGTTAATGGAGGTTGATCGATGCGTCTACAAGTCAGCCAACCGGTTTGCAGGATCCCCTCAGACTATGGATATGGCATCAAATATTCTCAAGTGAAATATTCAAAGCATTCAATACAAAATATAGCCTGAGAATCGCATTAGGATCGTGCGGGATGGCGGCTCGAAAAACGAGGAAACGACGTCGGTGCACAGCAGAGCAGAAACGTATACTTAGGTATTTCTTTTGTACTTTACGATGTAAAAACTTATGTCGTAAAATACGGCCAATCTTCTATTATTCTCTCTTCTTGAGAAAGTCGAAGAGTTGGGATTTGAAAAAATGCCACATTGTAGTTCTATGTTCGTTAACAGTTTCTGACCTCGAAAGAAGTACTAGTTCAGACTTGTTCAATGTGAGAGATCAGAGCCGATTTAATTTACTGAACCGTAAGACATTATTAAAATGCAGGAACATATGCCTCTTACCATTCTTTTGAATACAGAATGTCCACAAAGTATTTATAGGCAAACTTTTATATTTTTAATTCGAAAGGACTGTTTATATTGTGCTTGAATATTAATATGAATTTATTCACCGTCTTTGACCAAACCATGAAAACCACAAGCCATTTTCGCTACGTGTTAGTCACTCTGTAAAATGGAAATTTTCTATTTCGTCACGACTCACGAAAATCAATTTTCGTCTCGTCATCATCGGCAAAAATGAAAAACCCATCGTGGATGAAGATTCTCTACGCAGCTGTTGCTCATTCATTCAGAGAGGAAAGATATGACATCATTCCGAGGTCTATAGAAAGTCGCATGTAATCAATGCACGCAAAATAATTAGTAACTTCAGATTCTACTAGTTAAAAGTTACTCGAAGTACTTTTCCAGGATTTTCCATGAAACCAGTAACATTTTAAGGGTCTGTTCATCTCATGAACCCTCGCTGAGGGACTTTCTTCGTATCTATGAGAGTCGTTGTTAGGAGGAAGGAACCCTGAGCGGTTGCAAGGGGGAAGGTAAGGAGTCGTAAGAGGTGCGAGCCAGAAGTGCCAGGATGGGCATCACTTCATATTCTCATTGAGTCCATGTGAAATTTCCTGCATTCAGTAATCTCCTCCATTCAGACGCATTTCGAAAAGTTTCTCTATGACGAAGTTCTGTATATCTATTTGTTCGCTTTTACGAAATGATGTCTTCGTCCGAAGGAAGAAAACCGTTCCGTATTACAAGTTCAAGTCCGCTGCACGCATCAGAGCTACTTTCTTTCGGACAATCCTGAGAAAATCTCATATTGTATCTAAATTTAGCACGTCCCATGCACTCGTTCGAAGCCTTCGATTTTTCGGTCAAAGGGCAGAATGTCGAGCCTGAAAATTTTCAAACATCGAGAGTTCTGCAAGCTACGGCTGGAAGAATCGTTGAGGAGAGCGAGCGGCTGACAACCGTTTGGGACTTTGTTTCCGATGAATAGACGTCGCATCCTTTGGCAATAAATGACATTTCGTTGAAGACTCTTTTTTTTCCAACGAAATGTGGGAAATTCCCTATAACGAATTTTCCTTATAGCGAAAATTTTTACCCCGTCCTTTCGAGTTCCCTATATCGAGCGTCGACCATACATAGTGATTCATGATCCAAATTGCGCTTGACTGTAACGTGTGAAATTCTGTGACGATGTTAGAACGTTCGAGGTGTCGCAATTGACGCCTCACCTACGTGACAAGGGCTTTTCCCCTCAATCTCGCAAACTGTGAATGAACGCACGCTTTTAGACTCAATCCGCAATAAGTTTACCTATTGTGGATCGTCTACACCGTGGATGGTAATTCTTCGTACAAAATCAAGAACAAGACCAGGTCCATTTGTCGCTGATCTACAGTCTCATTTTCCATTATTGCTTAACTAGACGCGAAGGCCAATAAAGAGGCCAATAATGATGAATTCGTGCTAGATCGAGATGAATTTATCGGTACCTGTCAGACGAAAGCATGATCGCCAAGAGAAACGCCTTTACGATACAAGCTGGAAAAATCCACGATGTTACCTGGCGAATGAGGTCCTCAGACCCAGGGGAAATTAGGATGACTTATGGCAGGAAGGATTAGCTACCCTTATCTTCCCTTCTCGCTCCAGCGAATTTTCACCCCTGAGATGTAATTGACAGGTCATCATTAAATTTGTAGACGTTTTCTCGTCTCGATAAGGGGTCCAATATCCAACAGTTATCTGTGGAGACAGAAATAATTGCTGTCAGTAGGCACTTCAAGCTTCGATTTTTAAGTGATGAATGGGTCTTCATTATGATGTACACAGAAATCGGAACCAGCTAATGCTAATAAAACTCTAGGCAGAAAAAAAAACCCGCAAATTTTCGTCAGGCAAACTTCGTTGACTGGGAAAGAGTGATGACACACATTCACAGGACCACATACCTCGGGACTGAGATATATATATTTTTTACATACTTTTCCTTGCCTAAACACTCGTAGTTAGCAGCAAAACCAACCGCAACTCCTTTTGAATGAGCCTCACCTGTTCAGAGATATTCTAATGATTTTTCTAAGGCCAAAGATTAGATTATGCTGTTTGGGAACAGCACTGGGCCTCTCACGAAAGACCATTTGCACCACATCCATCTCACCTTAATTCTCGTCGTGGGAATGGCGTTCAGACTCAAAACTTGGTTCTCATCGTCCATTATAACGCCAGTTTGAAAGCAATCGCTTCCATCGGACTCCATACAGGTCTTGAACGGCACCTTACCCTGCAGGACTAACTCTCTTCCCCCTTCCCCTCGTAAGTTAATTGGAAGTTATTTGAAGCATTTGTCTGTATCCATCTCCCACAGCGAGAAAGCAAAACCGGCTTTAGACTTGTCATTCAGGGGATGAGGAAAACACGCACAGATGGCTTGTCCAATCTGCCACCCAATATCGCCCCTGCACACTTTCGTCCCTATCACATTGAGGTAAAAAATCGTCAACCGATAGGTACAGGCGAGATTCACTAAGGCAAAGGTGCAATTAATCCTATCCCTGTTTTGCAAAGCGTGAAGCACGCGAATTTTCATGTCAAAATAGACTGGCGCATAGCCAGTAACAAACATTGACCATGTTTGTTACTGGCTATGCGCGATATTGCTTCGAAGCAACGGGCATAAGCTTTTGTCATTCGGATAGACTCACTCATATGCTCTCTGATTCATCTGCTATTCATTGGTAATAAGCTCATGAAAACCATCTGCCCAGTACGAACGACCAGCCCAAAGAATTAATTTAAATGGAAGAGGAGTTTGACGTGGTCTTGATGACCTGGCGGGACAGCGCGGGAGTTTATCCTCCACGCCACTACCAGTACCACTACCACTAACCTTGTCCATCCTCAATGTCTAATTTCTTTTCAATAATTGCTGATAGAATTGCTTCAGTTCAACAAATTCGAAAGAGATTTCGAGAATCACTTGGAAGCATACTCATGTAAAGTAAAAGTTTCGCGAAAATGATTCCATTGCGAGTGGAGATAAAAATCATGGTTGTTCCACATTTATCCAAGAATGTACATGTCTATTGCCAACTTCAATTTTTTTAAAATCTGTTTAGAAAATCTATAGAAAAAAAACGAGCATTTAGTTCAATCGTAATATGGCTCACATGGCCAAAAAGGTTCCCGACCCTGCCATAGACTAATAAATATATTGCGGAAAATGAATGCAAGGCTGAAGCCAGCCTCAAAAGACAATATTGGCTTCCATTATTTACATGAACCATTAATAAATTTACAATTCGGCATCTACTCGGCATTTATAGGAACGACCCCTCGCCAGAGATTCGGAGCAGTGCATTACTCTAGGAGAACCAATCACGGACGGGCATTCAGCTTCTGAGTTCGTAGCGCCGGCTCTCAAAAATGTCCTGTTTCCCCTCTCGTCGTTAGTTTATTTTACGAGATGCACAATTGAAACTTAGAGAACATCTCACTGTACTTTCCGGTCATGCCTATGCCAAATATGAAGCTCATACAATGTACCGTAAAAGAGATTTCCGCCATTGTCATCCGACATTCTTGTCGGATTTTACTGAGGCAAACCGGATAAGGAGGATTTACCTGATTCCGATATTGACTCTCAGTAAAATTCTCGAAATTACTCTTCTCAGTAACCTTTAAGAGACCCTGAAGGTATGGCTCCATTATCCTCTCATGTGCTTTTATCTTTGTTGCAGACTAATGTCCATGTCTTTTCTTCCCCATCCTAATTAGATCAAAGATCTTTCCTCATTCTAATGTTACTCCTGATGATTGCAACAATGCAAAAACTCCCTCCTCGGAATCACGTGAGTATAGAGCAATGAATATCATTGCTACCGTTCCTAAGGTACAGTTTATTCACGGGAAGAACGGCCACCCACGTACAGTACTCGTCAAAAGTCTCTTACCCCTCAGAAAGTTCTGGAACATTCTGGAACTTCCATGAGACCACTATAAATAGACAGGGCTGTCCGAGTCAGTCAGTGCTCATTCGGTGTGTGCGTTAGTTTCGGTAATCACTCGTGAGATACACTATTAGGAAAAATAGTTCAGCTTTTATCCCCTTCAGGGTGTTTTTCAACTGCAACTAATATTTATCCTTTGTGGGCTACATATTTAACCTCTTTGATGGGTTAAAATAAAAGTCATTTTTAAAGGGTTAAACAGTACACCGACCTGGACCAATGTGTAATCTTCCTAGTATACATGTAATTATGAGGGTGAGAGGCTTTTCTCTAGCCCCATTGAGTATCCTAGATGTCACTCCCTAATTTTATCATACAGTCTTCAGGGGAACGACCGAGGATATTCAGTTTCATAATCGGGTCAAGATATTCCGTGGTATTAATGTACGGGCTACTGTAAAGTGAAGACAAGCTTCTTTTGGTCTAAGATCTAGGAATCTGTCTCGAGTATGGGAATAATGAATGAGGAAGTGCCTCATTGCTACTTATAATTAGGCAAGGCGAAACACAGGACAAGGTGACGTAACATACATGTGAGGGAGATTCCCGAGAAAGAGGGAAGGACCCATCTCTTTGCATCCGTTGGGTCCAAAGCTCGGATCGAAGGCTGTGGCGAAAGCGGTCAAATGTGACAGGGGGACCGTGAAGTATCGGCTCGATCGATGGATGGAATGAAAATATCTGACCGATTTGACTCGTTCTGGCCCACCGCGTGCAACGACGCCAAAACAGGATGAATCTTTCTCTCGACGATCGAGAAATGATCGCAAAGAGCCAGCTGTGATATCGGGAACCACTTGAAGAGGAAAGGGATTGAGACTAGCCAGAGTACCATTCGGCACCAAACGAACGAAGCAAGGGTGAGAGTTAGTCCTCCTACGGTCCGAGCCTCTGCTCACTGAAGACCATCGAAACGATCGTCTGAAACGGGCTGAAGTCCACCTGTCTACCGATTGAGACCAGGTGATCTCGTATGAGATAACGGTACGTCTAAATCGGGTGAAAGGGCGCGTCTGGAATTTGCTTGGAGAAAATAAAGTCTCCCGAACCGTAAAGTACCCCATCAAAGTGAACGTGTGGAGTTGCTTTTCGAGGAAAGGCTTCCGTCGCATCATTTGCTTCAAAGAGAACTCGGCGCCGCACTTCTGTACATCGACTACGAGCGCGACCTCTCAGCGACAGCCAGGGGTGAAATTGGTCTCTAATCGACATTGTGGAATTTTTCCCACCCCCTTTCCTTCCAGCGTTTTCCTCTCGACCGGAGATTAGTTAAGTTAGAGTTAAGCCCGGAGTACTTTTAAAATACATTACGAATCTTTTGCAATCCAATGAAAGCAGCTCTCAGTGCGTTCTGAGACGCTTCCCTAGACCCTACCGGGGCATAGCCACACTGATTATGTAGACACTTTTACTCATAATTATGTCCAGAAAAAAAACTTTTGGGGACCTTTCTCTTGTCTATTTGTGTACCTATTGACTTCGTATTTCACAGTAAGCTATGTACATTTTCCCAATCTTCTCAGGATTTAGAAGCTGAAAGCAAGCCCTCAATTGGAGGAATATCATCTCCTTTTCTATAAAGTTGGAATCCTCGACAGCTTGCTTTATCCACAAATTGATCCTAGGCCATTTCGTACTCTTTCTTCCCTCTGTCATAATCCGTTCTCTTTCATCCATTTTCTTCCATTTAAAAAGCAGAATATTCTATGGTCTGTTGCAGATACTGTTGAAAACTGCAGGCTCACAGTGTGAATACAATTTTAGGGTGATAATGATAATCCAACGCAAGCAGGTTTTTGTTTCCCTCCACTTGTCAGGGGAAATACAATTTCGATTCCTCCATTTTGAACATTTAATTTACCAATGGTAACCTAATCTCTAATGTCGCAAATGTCGAAAACACACGCAAACACCACGCCGACAGAGTTGAACCTGCAAAGTGAGGATTATCGGCTATAAAGGTCCACTTCTCTCTTTTTTTTCCCTCGTTCTAAGACAGATCAACAAAAAAATAATAGGGTGGGGGTCATGTGAGAGAATAGCAGGATGAAAATGCTCAATAGAGAAAAGGGCAAGGAATGGGGGAGAGAAAATAAATAGAGTCTGCGAAAACGGTGTACTTGCAAGTCTTAGAAATGCAGGTTAGGCTTCGAGCACTATCAACATGTACGTTCAGGGAATACAGGATATCAGCCTCGGTCGTGCAATAGAAAACATTTTGGCCCCGAAACGAGGTCCTTCACTTATCTCACTCCCGTTGAGATGAGGGCTCCCCTCTGAGAAGAGGGCAACCGAAGATCGATGAAGTGGCTGGAAAAAAGCGACTGCTCAAGAATTTCTAGAGAGGAAGTGAGCACAACATCGGCGGTGTGCGCTCAGCATCTAAATTGATTTGAAAAAAAAGCTGAGGAAAGCGAATCGATCCAGAAGTTCGCTGAACGACCATCGCATGACAAAATATAGTTTAGTTGGTCCCCAGTTTAAAATCCCAACTGGAATATTCCAGCTGGACTAAATCTGTAAATTCGGACCATTTCCAGCTGGCAAAGCGCTGGAAAATAATAGATACCGGTTGGTTTATAGCTGGAATTTTCCAACTGGAATGCAGCTGGTTTTAATTGCTGTTTCCAGTCTGAAATTTCCAGTTAAATTTTAATACAGAGGACCCGACAGCTGGAATACAGCTGAATTTACAACTGAAATTCAGCCGTTTCTGTAGATGAACCTTCGAAAAAAAATCCAACAAAAAGATTCTTATTTAGCTTGTGATATTGCAATTAGAAACCAATCTGAATCTGACTACTTTCCAGCTGCTACCTAGATGGAATGGGTCCGAAATTCCAGCTGGGATCCAGCTGGAAATTATAGCTGTTTCCAGCCGGGATTTCAAGCTGGGTCCGCATGGGTGTGAAGATACATTCGCATACAAATGCTTGATGATGTGAGAATTCGCCAGGTGAGTAAGCCTTACAGGCCAGACAGCCTTTAAAGCTAACAAAATTAGTAGATAAGATGATGGTCGTCCTTCGTCCCAGGTTCAAGGTTCGGGTAGGAACTTGAAGAGGCACTTTCGCTCATTATCCAGTCCCGCGTCAAGGCCTAGCATCCATGTATAATAGCAGTAGGGCAGTACCGATGTATCGGCTAACACCGGTATCGGCCGCCGGTGCCAGTGCCAGTGCTCAAAGGACGGCCAAAAATGAAAAAAATTACGTGAGGGTGTGAACGCGGCTTGGCGCCTGCCCTCCTGTCTCACTTTGGCCACTCCTGCCAGCCGCCTCCCCCAGACAAAAATATCGATCGGATTATATTACAGCTGGATTATAGGAACGGGGGATGGAAGGTAGCAGTAAAGAACAGGAAATCATTGCATCTCCATTTACGTCATGCTTTTTCAAGGGATGTCAGTAAATGCTCTCAACAGCAGCAAACAAACTAGCCACTGACAGCCTTATAGAGAAAACAGGCTGGAAAGAACCAAAAATGGTCTTTACGATTTCAAGGAGGCCTACTGAGAAGTATTAAATGGCTTCCAATTAGACCTATTATAATTTATTGGCAATTTCATCTACAGGCCACAATCAGCATCGGCACCGGTACAGGCCGATAGTTATGAGGAAAAAATCGGCCATAGGCCCAACGGCCAAATGTGGCCATCGGGCCAGCCCTAATAAGATAGGCTTACCCTCTTCGAAGACGTTTTTATGGGAGACATAGGCGCCAAATCCATGGGGCAAAATGGTCCCATGGATTTGGCGCCTATGCGGCGGCCACCCCCGCCCAACAGTAATACCTGTATTATCGGGAAGGGGGGGGGGGGCAATGCCTCCCAAGTATGATCAAAGTACATCCAAAAGTAAGACACTTTGAACATGGAATACAAAATGCTGCGTCACCAATAAAATGATTGAAATTATTTTCCTAACCGTTTAGTGCGCCAACTGGGAGATCCCGAATACCGCGTAGGGTGGAAGGACGAGGACGCAGGGCCGCAAATTCAAAAAGGGAATGTGGACGCTTAAGTGTCGAGAGGCGTTTGTATCTTATCCTGGTTGTCAGATCATCTGGTCAGACCTGACCATAATATATTCAATACTTTCTTCTTTTTAGGGAGTAAAATCACGAACTCCAGTTTCGCTCCCTTTCTCGGAAATCGCTCACTCTTTTCTAGGAATGTACTGGCATTAACAGCCTCAAGCGGAAAAACTTGCCATATGGATTCAAAGTCGTTTCATTTTCCCTTGAGCACCCTCTGTAAGTGTAAGTCTTTATTCGCCATTAGAGAATATGAACAGTGCTCTGAATCTCTCATTTTACGCCAACAATGATAAGAACCTATTCAGCTGACAAAAAGAGGCGAACTTTTTCATTTCCATCACTCTGGTCATACGTGCGAGTAATGCTGCCACAAATTAGTTTTAAATTGTTTACTCCAAGAGTTATTTTTTTGCGAAAGGGGTTTGAATGTCATAATAAAAATAATGTTCTGACTTGGCAGAACATACCCACAAGGTATGGCAGAATATACAAACAAGGCTACGTTGGACCAACGTTGTATCGACACTCGAACGTTTATTCAATGTTGATTCAATATGGATTCAACGTTATGTGTTTCAAATTGTTTTATGGGTACAGGGTGAGCCAGAAGTAATGACTCACATCTAAGGGCTGCAACTTTTGTACGGATGCACGTAACTTTATGAAAGAAGGTGAAAGAAGTGTGTTAAGAAGCATTCATCAGGAACACATTGGCTTCGACTAGCCCCTCCCCCCTTAAGTGGTCGGCGACTGCGAACGTGAAGAATTCCTCCGCCACTTCCATTTAAAAAAAAGGCCCATAATCAAGTGGATTCTATCTTCTAGGCTTGATCCCTATGTCGAAAGTGCTTATTCTCGTTGCAAGCTGATACTTCTATTCTTTAGTCGCACGTTGTTGCAAATCTCCTTCTCCTGTTTTCTCATCCTCCTTATTTAAAAGCGTTGTCATTTCCATGTCTATCACGGAGGGAAATGGAACCATTCACTCAAGACTTCTAAGTGTTGTAGGGAAAGTTACATTGCTTGAATGCCTTGAATACAGTTCATCCATCATCATTCCCCCTCATAAGATACTCGGAAGATCATGCATTACATGCTTCATTTCTTCACTTCGACGGCACTTTGCGTTTATGTTATCTGGGGGAATGAAGAAAAAGTGCAATAATAACCGGTTTCTTAGCTAATATTTCCCGTGAAAGTAGATTCTAAGCGCCAATTTACTGCAGACCAACATAGACCACTTAAGGACCAAAAATGGTCCGTAAGTGGGCCGTGTGAAATCTGACGATCACTCGAAACTCAAGGCCTAGCCGAACTTACCTTTAGTTTCGTTCGCTTCATGATTCAATCAAAGAAGGTGCGAAAACAGTAAGCTAATTTCATCTGTTCAGGAAGTAAGAGTATCTGGACACAGGGGCTTCTTTGCCTATCATGAAGTCTACTAAGTTCGTGGTTACGATGACAATTTATAGTTTGTAAAAACTAAGATTCATGAAGAAAAGCTGCGTTTTCGGGTATCTGATATCATGAGTGTCAAGGTCAGCTTACCCGACGTAAATGTAAAAAATAGCAACTACAAGGAATCAAGTTTTTTTGCATATTACTAGATGATTCTTGGCGTGGAAACTCGTTCCAGTGTGTAATGGGGTTTATTCAAGTTTCGAATGCGTGGAATGGCTCTTCATGGAGAAAACTCGCCAAAACGCCCACGTATAGGCGAGATGAAGCATGAATCTGGTTCAGACAGGGCTTTCGAGAAATCTGGATCGTTCTCTCTTTTCTCGTTTTTTTAGCTTCCCGTTTCACTCGAAACAACGCTTGAAGTCTGGGAGACGAAGCTGAGGGAGGGAAGTGTCTCGTTAAGGGGTGGACTGGGGTTGCCATAATGCATCAATATATCGATGTCATTATCGATAGAAAATGACTCCGAACTCCCTCTCGCCCTGCCAAACCCCAGCCTGCCCCCCCCCCCCTCCACCTCCCCCCGATCGATCGGTCTCTGCGAGAAGCAACAGAAGGCGATCTCCCGCCCCCGATAGCGACGGGGGATGATGGAATCCGTCGGCTACATTCTCCTCATCCTTCTCCCCGGCGTCCAGGGCCGGTAAAGGATTTCCCTGTTGCGGCGATGTAACATTCAGTTTGCATCGGTATTTTCACACCAGCGATCGTGGCATCAAAATTTGACAACAAAAAGATAAGCCGGTGAAGCTTGAGAGCTGTCATTGCAATATAGACCACATCATCGTGCACGTACTCGAAGCTTGCAGAGGAGTTACTTGGCAGTTTCACGACTGGAACTCTTGCTTGCTCGCCATTCTCGTCTCTTCAAGATCGATTTAGAAGCAATTACTTTCTCGCTTTTCTCGTCTTTCTTTTTCCGTTTCGCCCTCTCAATCGTAGTGACGTCATTCGAGAAATAAAAAATGTGTCTCGTCTGAAGTCACCTTCAGGCAAGGCAAATTTTCATAAATTTTATTAAGACATGAAAAGTGATGAAGATGTTCATTAAAGCCTGTCAAATGTTCGTTTTAATGTTTGAATCATAAATGAGTTCAATTATGAATGTAAAAGTGCTGTCGCTGGAAGCAGTTCCGCGAGCTTAACCTGCTTCACTGAAATCTGCTAATCTAACTCTATTCTAACACTCTATTGCATGGGAAGACTTATGCGCTACTGAGTCATACTCCAAGCTAACTGCATCAGAATTCAGCACTCAACAATGGCACAAAAATGTCAGCTGGAATGAATGACAGCGAAAATTCAACGGGAATGTATCCACAGCACTGCCCCTGCCTTCTGCAAGTAAGCGTTTGGTGAGCAATCTCGTTTCAAAAGTCGGTCTCTCAGCCTCGAAGCGTATCCAATTTTGTTACAATCTCATGACTAATTTTCATTACTATTCCTCAACTCAACATTTCTTGCTAATGGTGGCAATAATAATTATATTTATTGATACAATATGGTAATCTAGTGCACTGACAGCAATATTCCGTAAAGGTGTAGACACTTCTGAAGTAACAGTAAAAGTCCGACGTACTAGAGGTTATTAAATTTTGGAAATGACTTTTTACCATCCTCCAAGCTTTCAACTTTCGACGTGGAATATAATCAGCTTCCGAAGTTTTGTAAAGCTTTTATTTGATTCTTGCTTTCGCCAATCCTTTAAGGAGCTTCGTTCCCTTCCCTTACAAAAAATCCCCCTTAAAAATTATCCCCCGGGGTAAAATTGGGACGGTGAAATTGAGGAGGTAAAAAAAAAAGGTTTTTCCCCGTCTCTCAATCTGTCAGAAGACCCTTCAGGTAAAGATTAGGGGGGAAAGCGGTAAAATTCGGACGAACGAGGAGGTAACGTTTTGTATGGGCTTGTATGGATAATGCATGAGGATAGATAGATATTCTGATGATCGTGCCCATGGGACCCGACTGAAGAGAAGAGAAAACAGGCAACTCTACGTAGACTGCACCATGCATTGAAATTCAGAAGAAAAGGCCCGGCCTAATGACTGGTGGCACTTCCCAATAAGTGACACACACGGTGATTAAACTTTTCCTTCTAGGGCAATGCTGCATATGTAACTTCGATCCACGGGATGGCAGCGAAGTTCATCAGCCAATCACACCATTCGAAGATTAGATTACCTTAATCGATTCCCTTCAGAATAGTATGATAGACGAAGCATAAGGTAAACGTCTTGATTTACTATTTTCCCATTATATTGTTCATGGTCACATCTTAGAGACTTTTTGAGGCACTTTTTTAATTGGAGGAAGGCATCGAAGTCGAGGAGTCAAGATTTACTTGGCCAAATCAGAAATTTGCCCCCAGGATGTACAATCCTAGATCCGCATCCAGTAGACTGAACCACAATAGATGTGACGTCAAAGCTTTTTTTTCGTGAAATGAAGAGTTGCTTTTCAATTTTGAATTATTTTCTCCCCTTTTTGTAGGTTCTTTGTTGCATAAAAAATTCAAAGTCTCACCCCCGGCCCCCCATGCAAACCAACCTCTAGTTTCAAAACTGTTTTTCCTTTCTCCAGGACAGTATCAGTTGTAATTAGACAACTAATTGGTTATCATGTTTACCCCGAATATACCACCACTCGATATAACGCCATCTTCGCTCATTGCCCCAACTCTTTCCTTTCGACAAATCTTGCTCATCTAATATATATTGATATAAACGATCGTGACTGACTGAAGTTATTTCTAACCATGTTCTAGAAAAGTTAGAAATCTGAAACTTGGTACACATGTACCTTTTGGGATGCAGAGTTTAAAAAAAATCCGACTTTGGAGCCCCTATGGTATATAGGGGCACCCATTTTGGGGGGAGATGTTTTCAATGATTTGCTTCAGTCAAACGGAGAGACATGGAAAGCTGAAACTTGGCATGGACGTGCCTACTGCGACACAAATTTCAGGGAAAATGTCAACTTTCAGATGCATGCCCTGGGGGCATACTTTTGGGGGGTGACGTTTTCAAATAATAATTTTTTTGTCCTAGCGAATTGGCCAGAGATAGAAAGGTGAAACTTGATATATAAGTATCTTTTGAGAATCTGAATTCAGAAAATTTCAGGCTCTGGAGGTAAATGCCCTGGGGGCACAAAATTTCAGGGGGAGATATTAAAAAAATTTTTTTTTTTGCTTCAGTCAAATGGATAATCATGGAAAGCTGAAACGTGACATGGACGTACCTACTGAGACTCTGAGTTCAGGAAAAATGTCAAGTTTTGGATACTTGCCCTGGGGGCGTATATTTTTTGAAAAGGTGCTTTTTCCGAAAACTTTTCTGATTCAATGAAGGAGAGAACTAAAGAAAGTTGAAACTTTGAGCAGAAGTACCTGTTCGATTGCTGAGTACATGTCCTACTTTTCAAAAATGACCCAGCAGGGCAGGTTATGAAGAGATTTGAAGTTAAGCACACAAGAAACAATGTAATTATTCCGATGAATATATCGGTTTGTTCTCTCTCGATAAACCTTCCGATGGGCACATACTTTTAATAGGTTTTTGCCACGTGGTTTTTTCCCACGTAAATCCTCCTTGATTTTGCGCCGAGCAGCATGCCTGCTGCAATTCTTATCCCATTCTGATGACAACTATTTGCTGCCTTCGTGAGAGGTGACTCAGCCGTGGAATCGATAGTGCATGGGACAAGTGTGTAATGTCGGAAGGGAATAAGGATGCCGAAAAAAGTTTCAAAATCCATTTAGTCAATTTGTACTTTGGAGATTTCGGTTCGTTCGATATAGCTCCATCTGCGTTATAGCGCAAAAATCGGCCATCACCAATTGTGGCGTTATACCAGGTGGTCTCAAAAAAGTCCCGAACTTGGTGCGTCTGCAGACGGGACACCATACTAAGCATCGTCTTGAAATATTCAGTGTGTCATGTATGTAGATGGTTTCAGGAAAATTTTAATGACATTCCCTGCTCTGAACACGAGTAAAAACTCTTTCCATGTAAGTCGTCAATTGAGCAAGTGTGCCATTGCGTTTTCCGGCGTGCTGCCTCGGCGGGCGATCCAAGGAGGACACAACCATGGAGGTCCCATCAAACATTTCTTTCATTGAGGTCAGGCGCGTTTCTTAGCTCTTTTACCACGGGGGAGAAAATTCTTTGCTCACGTATTTTATTACCAATTTCAATGGAATTTTGTTACATTACCAGCAAATATGGCATGTGAAAGCCTGTAATTTTCCTGCCGATGACTCATATGGTACACCATCTACAGGCATGTAAAATTCGGGACTTTTTGGGGGGCCACCCGCTATAAAGAGTTGACGGTAATTGCACCCAATTTGACGTGAGGTGAGCGAACGGTGAGGTTACAAGGGAAAAAAGGTGAATTTACGAGTCCTAAATTGCCCTCATCGCTTTGTTTCATTACTATCCTTAGATAATCATCCGAACGCGGTGACGTTAATACGGGAATATCAAGGATGGATATCCATTGTAACTGATAGATCTATTCTATTATCATCCAAGGTTGGTAATAGAACAAGGCAATGAAGGTGGTTTTTGAACAAGTAACTTCACCGTTTTTCCTTTGTTGCCTTACCTTCAAAAGTTGTCTGTGGGTGGCCAAATTCATCTGTACGTCCCTAATATATACTCAATAAGCACATTTGTCCCTTTGCTGTAGCATAACTACTCGCAATTCTTGGCAATCTAGGTATCTAATTTTCCATGCATCAATCTCCAACAGTTGTATCGTATCCCAGCATGCATAGGAATTACTTCTCATTCTCGTGCGAAACGACAAGAGCGTACCGTACAGAAAGTGTCGTCTTCACGTCTTCCTCTTGGCTTCCCTCTTTTTTTTTTCTTCTCTTGATTTTGAGTGCCATGAGTATGCTGAAGGATCCGGTGCGTAAAGTGCTTTATGGACTTCCGCTTAAGTGCGCTCTCGCCGAAATTCACTCTCGTTGAAAGTCACAAGCTTAAAAGGCCCCCGCACAATTTTCGATTTTCCGTCGGAGACGCAACGAAACGTCAGGAAAGGAGGATCGCGTGCGGGGGACATCCAGCTCACCTGTTGATCGCCTCAAAAATGAATTATTTTTTTTTACTCCCTGGCAGAAATGGAGCAGGGAAGAGTGAACACCCCATTCACTTGTAGGTTGAAAGGATTTAAATTGCGTATTATACTCATGGTCCACTGATCACACGTTGAATCGTTTAAGTTTGGCTCTTATTAGATTCGACTCTAATTGCAGCGATGCAAGTTCGGCTCGGCTAGATTCGGTTGGGTTTCCTTCCCATTTACTGATTCTCTTTGAAGAAGATGTCAATTGATCTAATAGGCTCAAAAATTAGGAGAACTCAGTAGTGTAGAGAAAAAAAAAGGGGTTAACAAAGATGACTGTATTATAAAAGCTGCAAAGCAAGGATCGCTTGGATCATTTTATTGCTTACCTCAGAAGGAAATGGCAACTAGAAAAAAAGGCCAAGAAACTTCTAACCCCTGTTACCAGTTCGGGTTTCGTTATACCTCGTAGTTCGAAAACTATTCCCATCCGCATTTCTTTTCCTTCATTTTAGTTCTCATTCAAGCTTTTGATGCGGCTCCATGGGAGTTTGGAGGGTATGAAGCAGTCTTGTCTCTCATGGATTGATCATGAGTTTATAATTTAAAAAATTGTTTCAGGTACTTGACAATAAGGACCCAAGAGAATAAGAAGCATTACCATGGTACAAACTCAAAACATCCCTCAGATTCGTCCCCCTTAAGTCTCTTAAGTAACTTGTAACGTTCTTTCATTCATAAGAACCTTTTTCCTGCTGAAATAGACTTGTAAAAGTAGAAATTCAGGATTAACAGCAGAATTGACTTGAAGCAGTAAGTACGATAGGTTGGAAGTTTGCTGATTGTGCTGGAATTCCCCAGACTTTGCGAACGTCAACCTCTGTTGTCCATCGGATCATAATTTGAAGCGCCTATCTTTCAGGATATCTTCTCCTTGCCGGCAAGGTACGAACTACGTAGACAAAATAATTAAAATAGAAGACGTGAAGAAGGAAAGCCATATAGGTTATCTGAATGGAAATGCAATCTTTAGCACGCTCTATCATCGCTTTTCATCTCTATGCGTTTCACTTACGAAGAAAACACGACTTTTAGACCCTCCTCTCAACAACATTTCGAGACCGTCAAGATTTTCCTCTCCCCTTCCCCCCCCCCCCCTTCTTCCCTTTCATTTGATACGGTATTTGCATTGAAGAGATGAATAGAATGCCCCTGGGGATTGGAGATAATTACTATCTGAAATGATTTCCCGAAAAAAAGAGTCCAGAATATTAATATTTGAATATTTGCTGCAAGTCTACTGAAGAATGAAAGAAGAAAGCCCCTAGAGCGAAAAAATTAATGAATGCGTGTAACAGACCGAAGGAGTCTATCATCACGAACATGAACGTGTCTAGTTTCACGCGACATTTTGTCTCTATCTCAGGGAAGAGAAGGAGAAAATCTTCCGAGGCTTCGGATAATACCTGTACTTTCGGGACTTTCACAGCTGACATTTCGCCACAAATCAGGGGTGAAGGTCATGTCGCCCCACAATGGTAGCTGCACGTTTTGTAGTAGTTACCTGAAAGTATTGAAGGTGCGTCAGACCTACGCTAGTCCTAGTCCTTTTCTTCCCACACTGTTACACTGAAAATTTCACATACACTTGATGAACTTAAAGGATTTTTCCGGAGTGAAAGTATTTGCTGCTAACTCATGACGAAGTTGAGGTAGTCTTCCGAAGACCCGACTATTACGCGTTAACCCACACCAAGCTTGGTGACATTTATGCTTATGTGAGCTCGATCTGTGGAGCAGGTAGAAAAAAAGATAGAATTTTGCTGCGAATCACACTCAATCGCCGCTCCTCTTTGCCACGTTTCATAGCAAACTATTGAAACTTTCTTCCAGTCATTGGGAAAATATACCGGTAAGAAAAAGAAGAGCTTTTTCCTCACCATTTTTGTATTATCACGACCTTGAACGCTGAAGAGACTTTTCCGTTAAGAGGCAAAACCTCGCTTTCCAGGAATTTCTCTCGAGCGTCAGGAAGTGAAGCGGAAAGACAATATTGTCGGCTTGTTGGCCTTGCCGCAAGTTGGTTTTTCAAAAATTCTCTCCAAACATCGTTGCTAGTGAATGAACAACGCTCCTTTGCAACATCTCATGGTAGGATTCAGATGAAAATTCAAAAAGGGGGTTTATAAATGCGAATGTACTCGCATGTGCAAAACTGCCTTCAGAACAACGAGTCATTTGTGCGAGACTGCCAACCAGGGTTTTTGCAGACTCGCACGAAAATAGGTGTACCCTATTCGTGGAAGTACTCTCACGTGCAATAGGATTTCCATGAAGACAATGACTCACGCGAGTAACTTCCATGCGAGTGAACTCTCACGTGCAAATCTTACTCAAGGAGCGTACTTTTCCTTTTTGTCACTCTCTCGTCATGGGACAAGGTAATGATTCTTCTCCCGTGACTCAGTCTCGCTCTCACGACCGACGAAAAAGTCGCAACGGAGCAGAAAAACTCTGCTCTAAAAACACAGGAGCCCTGGGGAAACAATAGAACATTTCCCAAATCCGACGTATGGCATCATCAAGGACTCCACACAGTCTTCTTTTCACTCGATTTTCTCACGCTTCATTTACAGGAAATCGGATTTCGGATTTCGACAGAAGAGGATCTCGCGAGCGTCTTGTTACGTTCCATGCCTTGAACCAATCATGTACTAGTAGTCGTATCGAGCGAAGAACACTACGGAGGAAAACGAATCTGAAAAAAATTTCCTGACAGATGATACGAAGTCCGAAGGAAAACCAATTCCTTTCCTGCAGCGACGAAACTTCATCCTTCACGTAATCAAAGTCCTTCATCTGTTCCATTAACTCTGCAAAAACTTGATTCCATGAATGCAAACATCGCACTCACATCTCGACGGCAACGAATGGGTTCATCACCACTTCTAGCTTTTTCTGAGGCTTGATAGCCTATTGCCAGACGGAATAAGGGACCAACCGCCGGAATAATTGAGGAGCTCGCCGGGGCAGATCGATGTGCCTGCCTCGTCATCCTTATCGCTCCATCTCGTCTCGGTCTCTTCGGTGAGAACAGGCGGAAAGGGGGTCGTGGAGGAATCGTATTTCTTGTATCTGGAAACCAAGGCTTCTCTAATATGCAAATAGGCCACCTATCGACCTATTTTTGCCTTTTATCATTACAGAAGGTTGTCCCTGCACGCCTTAGTGCATTTCATGCGCCGCTGCATGATGGAAAGATACTCATTAAGTTTTTGCCGCCATATATCTCGTTCTAAGATCGACCCTGGAACTGCTGACATGAGAAACCATTCGTGAAGGTCGAGTGACAGGATAAACAGCGACCTACTTTTTCGTGGCCTTAAACCTCTTTCACAGCTCATGTACGAGACCTTAGCGCGATTGGGCCTCTGTTCCGCCCTCCAACTAATGAGCCGTGTTACTATGATCTGATCCCAAACGATCGTGGGCGATTCATATGGCAACGGAGAAGTTATCGTGTATGAGTCATGCAGGGAATGACGTTCAGGGAATGACGTATTTCTCCAAAAGGACAGCAGTGTCCAGCCAATTCCCCGAATGGTTATTTCTCCGGTTAAAAGGATCCCAACGTGTAAATTCCCGAACGATGAATTCTCCGACGGTGGCACAAAAAGGTCAGGCGGATCTGATAAACAGCGATCGACCATGCATGCAGATGAATAGGTGAATATGAATAAAAAGTTCATTTACGATGGATGTGTGATAGACTTTTCGTCTCGCACATCATGCAGATAGGAATGTAGAGAATGCGGTCGCTCACCAACCGAGTCGAGACTCGAGAGAATGGATAAAAGTGAACAGAAGAAAGAGAAAATTCGCTAATCTCTCATTCTGGATGGGAGAAAGCCATTAAATTCTTCGCCCCCAAACTCCAGGAAACTTGATTTGCATAGGGTACATCACAGCCGATACGATGCCAGCAATCACTGATGAAGAGTCTCGGGGGAAAGAAAAAAACAGAAATGATTGTAGGATGATCCTCTCAGCCCCTAGAGATGAGACGATCGAGTTGTCCATCAGGATCGAAAATGGGAATATATCTGGAGAAGTCAGGTGGCTTAGGAATCAGACCGTTAAGCGGTCAGTCCTTGGACGATGTGAGAACATGGAATTCGTAAAGAGCAAAAAGAGGAAGAATCTTCTTATTCTTGAGTGTTGTGTTCACGAAGGGTGAAGAACGGGGATACCGGGAGTGTCTCTACAAAAGATATAAAGGAAACTGCTGTTACCGAGCTACAACAGGAGGGAAGATTGCCTGTGCGGGGAGCACAGGCAACAGTGGGGAACTGACCAATAGGGAAATTTGTCGTTCGGGAAACTGACTTGTCGGGGCATTGACCATCGAGGAAATAACCAGAGAATTGACCGTCGGGGAATTAACCGAAAACCGTCTTGATGTGGAGGGAACCTAGAATTGGGTAAGACGTAGGTTATGATAGACTCAAAGCACAAAAACTCTAGCATTAGAACTTAGTCCAGGATTCCACAGTATTCCAAGATTCCTCTTTCGTGCGAAGGACCTTATGTTCTCAGCATGCATTTCATGAATAGAGATGAACTCAGGATAGGGGCTCCATCGCGTTGCGGGTTCGTGCAGAACACCCCGGCAATAATTCATCCCTTCGAGAACACAACTCCAAAAATATTACAGATATAAGCAACAAAAAAAAAGCAAACAGTCGACGCAAACAGAAACAATAAATCCATTGATATAAAAGAGACATTCTTTATACTTTGAAGAAAAGGCACGTAAGGTTCCTCTTCGTTTGTAGCTCTTCTGCAGCTTATGAGACTTACAAATGATTCCTCCTAAGATCCTATTATGCTTATAAACTCCCAGTCTCCTAATTCCTTTCGTTTCCGTTTTCCCACGTAATTGCCATAGGAACCATGTTGCGTCACAATTCCTCACGTGCGGCTACAACGTGATCCCGTGCTCACAAATTATTATTCCTTTTCGAGGAAAAATGTCTTGCGTCCTGCTCGCTTGAGCAGATATTCCCTCCTTATCCCGTGATTGTTCGTCCTATTCATGACAGAAAATTGCGTATCGTTAAAAAGCCAATAAAAGTTGCACAAAAAAATACAATATGTCGTTATCGCAGCTCGGGATGAGGAGCAAATCCGGGGGGAATGGATTCAACTCGAAAGACCCGACATGAGATAATCAATGTATAAAATATCCCATTTCAATTAAGCATTTACATCTCCATAACTTATATTGATACCTGCACGTGAACTCCAAACTCCAATAACTCCTACTTGTGTCTCCAAGAGCACAAAGTTTGATTCCTTTCGATCTAATGCTTCTAGTTACGTGACTGAGGATCTTGTTTTGGCGACCAAACGTTTAGACCGACCTGGAGAAGAAACTATTTTGACAAATAGTTTTTTCTCCAAAAAAAATTTTGGCAAATGAGGCACTGTTAGACTCGTCTCGAAGCCTTGGAGTGTCTAATGGAGGCCTGAACTAGTACCGAAATTTCTAAAAAGTTCTCAACACCATAAACATACAGACCGATCTTGGGCAAGAGCTACTGGATCGACTTCGGCAGATGGGATATCGTTTAAGACTGGTGTGCCTTCTGGAGCTTTCGAAAACTGAGTGTACAAAGGAGTACGAGAAATGCAAAAAATAATAACATATAGACCGAGAGAAAGAAATCACTACTTTGATTTTGATAGAGGGAAGGTTGGACCCGGTTGGCGGTAGGAATTTTGGTGCTTTAAGCCCCTTTCCCCCTCACCCCTCTCCATGTATCTGAATGAAGGCATAAATCCTAGATGCGTCATTGGTCTGTATTGCTGTAAAAAGTACTAAAAAGTGCTAACAATTTAAATTTCAAGTAGCGTGCACATCGCCTGCAATATTGAGAAGACCTCATATTATAACGAAGGCTATTGAATCAATTTTGACAAGAAAGGTCAGTACCTAGACTACTCTCATCTCAGCTTTAGTGCGTCTCATTTACTTGAGCTCCCGCACCGACCATAAGTGGAGCTCACAAATGGGGCTTATTCCTCCCTTCATTCTGCCTCTGCCCCATAAGCGGGTAATGCCACACTATTAGCGGCCGCTCGAGAGAGGAATGGAAGAAAAATTTCAGTGCGGGTAGGCACAAACTGACCTCCATTTTATAGAGCTCCTCTCTAGTAAAGAGAGTAAAAACACCTCAATCTTCCTCCTCTATGTGCAGGCAAACTGTCATGTTTGACTCGGAGGAGAAGAGGTAGGTGGAAAGGGGTTGGAATACCTCATTTAAAATGCGCAAGATGGGACACGAAGGAGCCCTATCGATGTAAGGGAATATTTATGACTACTCATCAGTGAATATTTAATTGTCGTCTTCGCAGTTCATGAACAGGGCGTCCCAAAAGCCATGGGACAGTAACAGCTTTCCTCTTTGCAGGGAAATTGGAGGAATTTTGAAAAATCATATTAATTTGAAATACTATGCCAAGGTCGGTGAAAGAGTGGAGATTGTATTTATGCATGGAAACTACCATAATTCGTTGAGAGATACTGTTGAGGGATATAATGCGGTTTATTTCAATTTTCTACTGCTCTGTGACTTTTGAGAGACCCTGTATACACATATTTAACGATCCGTAGATGTCTGTGTTATCGAATCTTGTCCAGAGTACTCCCTCCAGGTTTCTCAACCGATTCTCATTATCAGTGTTTGCATTGCTCTTTTTCTCATTTGGAATCTGAATTTTTGCAAAGGTCCATATCTCGATAATTTTTTCAGAGATGAACTTTGACCAGCCCCGGGAAGGCCATATATATCAAATCTAGATCTAATTTTCTTTTAGTAACACGCAAATATAACATTTAAAAAACCAAGTCCATCTCCTTATTGCTCGCATTAGCAAGCAATAAGGTGACATGTCTGCATGACATGCATGGGTTTGCCACCATCGCCACCACTATCACTGTTTTAATGCCTGTTGCTATGCATTTGTATGGGAAGAGCAGGTTGATTGAGTGTTGCTGTCAATATGTGCGCTAATTATAATGTCATTATGAATTTCAAGTTAACTTGACATTCATAATTGGAAAGCTCTTGCTCTCCTCTGTTAGCATTAGTTTTTACATTTTAAAACATTTTTGCGGTTGATCCTATCACTGTCCAGCAAACAAAGGAGGTCAATAGTTTTTTATATCTACACGGTAAGATGCGAGTAAGATGCGACCTCTCAAATCGCCGAAAGGCATAATCCTGAGTTAACAATATTTCGAACGAAAATCCTTTTGGTCTAGGTGAAAATGGTCAAAAGAACGGAAAAAAGCGAAATATACAATTGTTCGAATCAATGAAAAAACAGAAGTTAGAACCAGTGCACCCATTCTCTTCGTTTTCTGCCCTCCTTTATATCACTTTTCCCCCGCTTCTGGAGTGGTTCCCTTTCCTCCTCCAATGGTCGCTGTGGACTTGTAGTTTGAACCTCAGTCATGATCTTCGGGAACTGGGATTTCCCTAAAGATATTCTCTCCGGTCGTTTAGCCAACCTGCGTGGCCTCAGCCATCGTGCACCGCGAAGGAAAGGGAATACTGTATGTACGCGTAAGAGTTACACGAGGGGGGAGAGTCGGATGACCAAAACGTGTTTCACTTACACACCGATCGGCAGGCGGCCAAGTTTCTTTCGATATCCAGGAGAGGGGACCGAGGCGAAGCCGAGGTTCCCTGACTGGATATCGGAAAATGGATCATCATATGATTTTTTGATTTAAATGGTCATAAATCGGCGTAAAGCCCGTTTTCCTAACTCGACTTACCCCTTCCCTTCGCGTAAGACGATCATACCGACAGCAGCCGAAAATGCAATCAACATACATTCTTTTAAAATACTATTTTAGGGCTAACAGAAAGGATGGTTTTGAGGTTCCCCCTGTAATAAGTGGGTGAAGCTCAGATTAATTTGTTAACAGCCTCACAAGCAAGTCACAGGTTCACTGTGACTTGTATCGTGATGTAATAGGACGCTCGTCCTGCATGGGCTGTGGGCTGGTAACAGGGTTTTAGATAGGGAGCGGATCGATCAAAGCCGGTTCGTGCATGGTTTACTGTAATAAGTGATCACAATGCCATCTGGTGGGGAGGTTGTCTCTAGCCTCCTTGAGAATCAGCAAGAATGAGGAGTCCCCAAACCATAATTTTTTAATGACAACCCTGACAATATGGCATAACGCTGTTCATTTGGATATATCGGGGCAGTCCGTGGAAGGTAGGATGAATTAAGTCTGGTTGAAGAGAGGGCGTAAAAGCTTGCACTTGCTCGTCCGCACTGGGTAGGAATGCCAGTCTAGCTTTTTAATCTCTTTAATCTCGGTCGACTTTTCACGGTCTTTTCTAATTGGTTGTGTATGTGCCAATCTTCGTGTACGAGTTTCAGCCTTTCTACCCGTCAGAATCTAGTTCATGTTAAATTGGTGATACCACTTTGAATACGTTTACATTCGAATAAATATCGAATCAATCATCGCTCTGATAGTGTTTCAATTTCTTGTTCCTCGCTTTTCCATTCCTGAGGTTTCGGAATACGTAGATGATTTATTTCAGTTCTACAAATCACAGGAGCCATAGAATTCATGTTGAGCGATCCAGAGACTTCATGGCTTTTCTAACCCCTGAAGGAAGTTGGCCAAGGATAGATGAGATGTGAGATTCGTGATGGAGACATGCTGAAGCCTTCATTCACCCAGTCCTCCTTCCTCGTTTGTGCACGAACGAGGTCACCTTCACCAGACCCTAAAGTGGACACATTTGAGGTCAGAGGGGGTGGCGGCAGAAAGCCCATTGCGCGTGTCTCATCCTCCTCCCACTCCCAGTCTCTACATAGCCGAAGGGGGGTCACCGACACAATATCCCGGGAGGAAATAAAACCGACAAGAAGTAACCGAGGGGACAGTCCATTGAAGTCATCTCCTGACAAAAGGTAAAACCGTCCGTGTAAAAAAAAAAATCAGAAGTTTCATTCCCATGAAAAATAGCTTCAATTATGACGATTTGTTGCGAAATATAAGAAACAGATGGAAATACACATGTCAAATGAGTTCTGACAATTCACAACCATTGCCCGTAGGTAGTATTCGAGTGCCCATCTGCCGTAGACAGCAGCAATGACATTCAGAAGATCATTGATCCGCGCATATATCTTCTTGCATGGGGCAAGGTACAGCTCCTGTCTGCAATTGCTGAATGCGTACTTCTGTTCCTGCCTGTTCTTTTCGCAGTGCTTTCACCGTCTTTTGAATGTATAGATGTACGCGATGCCAACTGATTATTTGTCCTTGGCCAATCTGGACTTAGCCTGTCATGAACTTTCCAATTACGAATCTGGAAAATGGGAGCAGTTCCTCTTGCTTTTCTCTGCCTCCCAATAAACGTGTATTTTCAGTAATCGTAGTTCCTCCCGCTTGTCTTCATGCCGCATCACGAATGGATTCAAATGCGGTGATGACGTCTGTTACAGACACGAAGGCAAGAGCGAAAAACATCCTGCATCTAAGGCGGATGTTCTCCTCAATATAAGATTGAATTATTCCAAGTTCCTGGCTCTAGAAAGGTTCAGGGGATTGTCCCAGATAAAAGAGACACCTCTGAATTGCGATGGCCAAATAAAAAACACTCCAAGCAGCATTATGCGAAGCAAATTAAAAATCGAAGGGGCTATTCTGCTCCTGCAACAGACATTTCCCTGAAAAGGCATTCATAATATTTTATGACAAGAATTACATGAAGTTGTTGGAAGAGATGGGTGCCACAGAAAAGTTCAGTCGCCGAACCAATTAGACGATTCAGACATGACTTTGAGGTTATCTGGATGAAAGAAAATCAACATTCTGTTGGCATTCTCCTCCCCGCTGTCGAAAGGAAGAAAATAGTGTCCCATGTGATTCATCCCGAACGCATCACTTATTGATTTTTCATTCAAGGCTCGAGGATTTCCATACGGCATTTGAATAGTTCCTCGAGTTCTTTCCATTGCCTTCTGAATGGATTGGTACTTTGGCAGATGGCAAGCAGCCTTAACTGCACAGAGGGAGAAATGTATAATAGCTTCTTTCTTTTAATGAAACGTGGTCAGGGCAATCGCGCTTAAGGAATAACCTGTCTGTCCTTTTTTATTTTTTTTTTACTAAGCCTAGATCGGTGACAGAGAAAGGAAATTTAGACAATATTAATATCAGAGCGTCTTAACTTTTGAGAGAATCACAGATTTACAATGGGAGAACTCCCATAGGGGGCTGCACGGAGGACACTCCCTCTCTTAGATTCCAAAATTTCGTTGTCAAAATGGATCTCGTGAATATTAATATAAGAAGTGATGGCTGGTTCATTTCAGCAATTGGATGGAAATTTGAAGCCTCATCGCGTCCGAGCGGTTTTGTTCTTCCTCTAAGTCTAACAGTAGAAGTAAAACGTATTCCTTCTTACGTGATAGATAAGTGATATAGTTCTGGAATATTCTGCAGGGAGGTTCAGCTCCATGGTTCTGCTGTGGCTCTAGTTTCATGATTTCGACCTTGAGTGGATCTGGAGGACGATCGTGCCGTCCAATCACCGAGGCGACGGCGGCTAAAATTTTTAAAACTTTTGTTCTCGCTTTGCACTTCACGACGTCACATCACCGAGATGTGACACTTGCTGCAATTCATCGATGACGAGTAAAAGTATACGATTTGACCACCAATTCGTACCAGCCCTTCTGTGATTTCACTAGTTCCATGGTGTTATGCTAACACTGTCGGTTGGTGTCCGGTAAATTCCCCGATGGTACAAATCAGCTATCTCACGGTCGCGGATGGAGGACAATTGACCGACGGGTCTCGTAAGTGAATAAATTCCCCTCTTTTTATTTTCTAAAATTCAGATATCAGTGAAGTACCTGAGTACCTGAAGAATCTGAGTGCCGCTGCTCAAATGACGCTATTTCTGTCGTAGGGTTAATAGCCGAAAATAAAATGCGACGCAGTCTCCTTAATGTTCAGGGGTCGATTTATGGCCCCTTGCGTGTCTCTGAAGAGGTACAATGACAAAAATACCAGAAAAACCCTACCTGATAAAAGTTGCATTATGATTTACTTGTGAAAGGAGGCTTACTATTGAAATGTTTTCCCTTGCAGTACTTCCTAAAAACTTGTGTTATATTCCCAATGCGCTCTCCGTCCGTCCCTGCTTATTTAGTTTTTGCGAGCACATAGTCCCCCCCCCCCCTCTACCCATCTCTCTCTCTCTCTCTCTCTAGTCTGATGACAGAGCATCTTCTTGTTCCCAAGACCCAGAAGATTCTTTCCCTTTTCGCTCTTCACAGACTCCATGAATCCACGAACCCCAACTCTAACACTGTTCAAGGACTGACCGCTTAATGATCCGATCCCTAAGCCATTCGACTTCTTATATAGTCTCATTTTAGATCTTGATAGACATTGTCGATCGTCTCATCTCTGGTGGTTGAGAGGATTATCCTGCAACCTATTCCGTTCCCTTTTTTAAATCTTTCTTTCCCGTGAGAATCTTATTCAGTGTTCTGATTGGCATTGTAGCGGTCATGTTCCCAAAGCAGTTTCCTGAGGTGGGGGGGGGGGCAAATAATTAAGTGATTTCCTCCCATCCAGGATTAGAGAAGATTAGCGAATTCCCGCTTTCCTTTCTTTCGCCTAGACCTCTCTCTCGCGGGTATTCTGTAAGGAGTCTTTTTTTAGCGGTGTACATGCTATCGTACCACTAGCCGAAGGACCTTTGAAAGAGAGGAAAAGGATAAGTGATGATGATGAAGTGATGAGGTTATCCGAAAGCTCGGTCAACACGGGGTTTATGGAGCGCCGTCATTATAAATAATGGATTGACGAGAGCTCAAAGGTAGCGAGGAGTCTCCATTTCATCTTTCTGTACTACAGGCAGGGAAGAGAGGCTGGGTCTCACCCAGTCCAGAGAAAACCAATCGGATTGCGAAGCAAACGCATACCCTTTCGGTCGAGAAAGAATTCCCTTGTGCCCCTCAAAACCAGGACCCTGTATTTTCTCTTTTTCCTTCGAAAATCAATCTTCCTTAAGACTAATTTCTTCCCCCTCTTTCTTCCGACAAGTGCAACCATCCAAGTAACTTGGCTGGATCACCGATCACTTTTCCTGGCAGATATTCGTTCATAGAGTAAGTGAGACAAGTTCTGACCCTAAAATTCGTCCCCTCGCCTAGGTCTAATTCCTATAATCTTGACTTACGAGAAACTAAATCCTAGTCTTGGTCTACGGACCAAACAGGACATGGGCTGGGCTTTGTGGGCACCTTCATCTCTCCAACAATCCCCATCCAGAGGTATGAAGTCAATGGCTACCATCTCAACACCCCTTGAGTACACGGGCTCTCGACTAACAAACGTACTGCAGGAGTGAAGCTACTTCGAGGAAGTGATTTCGACCGAGTTAGCAGGGAGAGAGGCGAGAACTCTCTTTGAACGCACTGCTTTTCCCCGCGGAGTTTTAAGTGGCATGGTACTCCTCGGAATTGGAAATTTTTTTTAGCTTTCTCGGTGTAAAACAATCCACGACTTTTAGGGATAAAGTATAGAAAGAATTGAAAGTATGGTATTACAGGGACCAGCACTGGGAACGTGAAGTTAGGAAACGAGTATACTGTACTCGGGAGTCGGGGTGCAAGGGTTAACAAGGTACCCGACATTTTCGAAATTGAATTTGATTTATCAAGGGAGTCGAGCCTTGCAGGATGCATTGCGCATAATCCTCTCCCTTCCATTCGGTCCCATGGAGTTCCTTCTCCCCTTGGAAGAGCGAGTCTGAAAATGTTATTTTTAGGGAGGTTTCTGGGCCTGGCATCAGAATATAAGAACGCGAATTCATCTCGAGCACAGCACTGCCTTCTTCGCGGTAGGAAACCCTTCCACAATGCTTCAGGGTTGACGGATTCAATTCCCCGCAGCAAAAATGCACTAATGGCCCAAACTCCCGCTTTTGAGAGGTTGACATCCGTACAGCTTGTATCAGAGACCTGTCTGCCAGAGTGTCTTTCTCAGCTGACAGCGTCCCTCTCCTTCGGCATGTCAATACTCGTTAACATACTTAATACTAATATTACTGTACTGATACAGTACGTCAGCATACATCGTACAACTACCATTCGTTATCTTGATTACAAGACGCTGCAAAATCAAACTCATTCCTGAGATTTTGCTCCAAATAATTTAAAACAATTTCCTCCACTTAAGATTTCACTAATCGTAAGGACTATAGCAACTTGCTCTAATGAATGACTTACTGAAGGACTGAAGAAGTTGGTAGAGCGCTGGCATACACTTGATTTATTAGAATAAATTAGATATTATTGCGTGCTGAAGTAATAAGAAATCTTTTCTTTTGGGATGACCCTCATATTTATAAACCTAAGTCCGGGTCATAAGTGGACAGCACTGCCATTTTGGAGGATACCTTATTGCGAAAGAATAAAAAGTGGAAAATTGTTGGAAACTTTCACAGGGTAATGACCACACATCGGTGAACGATTGACGCATTCAAAAAAGTTTAATA
Organism: Darwinula stevensoni; assembly: GCA_905338385.1. NCBI lineage: Eukaryota > Metazoa > Arthropoda > Ostracoda > Podocopida > Darwinulidae > Darwinula > Darwinula stevensoni. The sequence continues at coordinate 28,302 of CAJPEV010001237.1, read as the reverse complement.
CGCGAAGACTCCGACTGAAAACTTTCCTTTTAATTTTCCGATATTAATCTCCCAAACTAACGTCAATGAAACTGCTAAATAACAAGGACGTACGTTGGATCTCGTTCTGACCTAGGTCTTCCGAGTGGTAAAATCAGTTACCACACCCAACTCTTCCAAGTGACCAAAATGCTTTAGAGCAGGGATCGGCAACCAAGCAGGCCGGATCCGGCCCGCCAAGCACTCCAAGAAAAGAAGAGATTATTTTATATTTCACCTATTTTTTCAATACCTTATACTCCCTCCTTCGGGCAGATCGGCACCCCAATCAATTATACACTCCGGTCCACCATAGGACCAAGTCGTGTTAATCCGGCCCGCAATTAAAGGTTGCCGACTCCTGCTTTTGAGCATAAGGAATAAACTCTACAAAGGGAGGCTTGATCAAGGCATAGACGGTCTGACTTCCGTAATTAGTAAGGTCTCTCTCTCTCTCCTTTTGGAAAAAAAAATTGACAATTCAGAGCAGTACTTGTTCGGGACATAAGTGGACCTGACTTTCTGACGAATTTTCCTCGATGCAAGGGTTGAGAAAATGGAAATATACCAGAACATTTCCCCCCCCCCCCCCCCCCCCCCCCCCCCCCCTCTCTCTTTTGTCTGATGACGGAGCATCTCCTTGCTCCCAAGACCCAGCTTATAAGATTTCCTGCGAGCAGATTACGTCTAATTTGAGGTATCGATCCAATCATCATCGGAGAAGAATAGAACCCTCATGAATCTAGAAAGATACGAGAAAATTGCACGGAGGAACGGATATAGGAAAATGCATCATACTTCTCCAATCGTGCTTCTCCTGCAGGAATAGCTCACGATCTGAAGCTCTTGTAACTCGTGAATAGAGACGGAAAGATCCAGCCCATTGACAAGTTGCAAATCGCGAGCCGACATTGTTCTCCTCAACGAAGAAGAAACGTTGAGATCTTATTTTGAGGGGGATAGGAAAAATGGGGGAATGGACACGACTTTCAGCGTCCTTGCCATAGTCAGGCAAGATTATTCGGTATAACAGAAATTATCAGGAATTTTGTCGATTGCATCTCATTAAATATTTCTGCTTTTGATTATGCCGACGTTTGACCAATGCATGACGAATATGTTCTGGTATATTTCCATTTTCTCAACCCTTGCATCGAGGAAAATTCGTCAGAAAGTCAGGTCCACTTATGTCCCGAACAAGTACTGCTCTGAATTGTCAATTTTTTTTTCCAAAAGGGGAGAGAATGACGGAATTAAAAACAAGGTTCTTCGTAAGACTGCCAGTATGCGAAGTTTTTGTCTGTGGAGACTATGCTAGGGAGCCTGAGCTTAAAGGGAAACTCCCATTCGCTCCTGTTAGAAAGAAGTCTAAATTATAGGTTGTTTTCCAAGTCAAGTATGGAGATAAGAAAGTCAAATAAGACAAAAAGGAACCAAATGTGTTGTGCTTGATATTGGACTTCGAAGTAAAGCATCCAGACAAAGGAAAAGCTAAATGCTACAGTCGTATCTCGCCTGTACCTGGAAACGGCTTTCTCCTTGTATTAGCATTATGCACGGTTCTATATGCAGATGAATTCATGCCTAATGCGCGAATGCATTTGGATGTGACGTCATTATTGCAGTTAATCTTATTGGTACCTATTGACGTCAGAAGAATGAAAGTTATCGGTCGCAAACATAGGTACATAAAATTCAAGAATGACGCGCAAGAGTAAAATGCAACTCGATAATTTGCAGTCGACACAGCCCTATATGAAAGTCATGAGAAAAAGAGATCAAATGTGGCAGCCCCGTATCACGATCAGTGGTCTATGGAGGCAGCATTCGTCTATGGAGGCAGCGACCTCCTCTGCCTACCCCCTCTCCATAGACGAACCACTAACGCTAAATATCACGAGCCGCCACTGATCACGATAGCAACGGCTTGGCCTTTCATATCTTGATGTCACTCACTTCCAATCATATAGGAATGTACGAACGTTCAAGCAGAAACCATCGGTTGGATTTTCCAGGGGTGTTCACAATAGCGGTTGATGTCCCAACTCTAAAAAGACGACAAGGCGGTATTTCCCATTCCCCACTCAAGGCTCTCGATCGCGATGGAGATCCCTCACTTTCCCTGCCGAGAGTTTCTTGATGCAATTCGTGAAGCATGACGAAGCGACCTTTCACACCATTTCTTACCCGTGACCCTCGCAGCAATCTGATGGGATTTCAATTGTTATCCAGAATTTTATTTTCTCATGGCCACATTTGACTTGACAATACCTACATGTTGCAAAACGTTCCTCTATTCCCCCTACCCCTTTTTTCTCAGTCTCTTGCCCTCTCCGCCAATTTTGGAAGTTGCCCATTCTGTTAAGATACGTTCTAATGCAAGCTTTATATCTAAGACCAATAATAAGTCCTACTGTCCTTCTCTGTTTCTTTATTTGGGGGAAAGGGGTAATTTGGGTAGAGAGGAAGGGAACGGGTACGCTGGAGGAAATTATGCAAAGGAACTCGCGGAACGTGGGGTAATCTAGCGTAGCGTCTGTCAATTGAGCATGACGTATAGAGTTAGGATCCCCGCAGACCGTCTCGGAGCAATTTCCGAGTCGGCGACACCTTTCTCTCTCTAATTCTAAAGAGATGCTATGATGCAATAGGAACGGGGAATCACGGTCAGTAGGAGAAAAAGGAGACAAAAACAGGCCGGAAGTGCCAGGCTGTGGAACGAGAGGAAGGAACAAGAAGGGAGTCGTAATCCCTTGTCAAAAATAAAGGCTCTCTTGAACCTGGACGTTACTCCCCCTTGTCATTCCACCGCGATCAGGACTCGAGAATACCTCCCGCCTTCCGAGAATACCTCCCAACATGGAATTCTCCCTTCAGGTACGACTTCCTCCTTGCACTTCACCCAGAATATAACGGTTTCACTTTTTCCTCATATTCGTGGATATAGCCGCTAGACATTTCAGCCAGTTACAATACTTAGCCATAAAATCCATGGAAATTATTTTCTTTCACCGTGGTTCGTAAAAAAAAATGAGTCGATTTTCAAAGCATGCTACTATTGAATATTAATAGCAGCGAGTCGTTTAGAATATTCCATGCCGCTACTCCAAATTAATCAATGTTGCTATATTAAGCATTATTAGTTCTTGTACCTGCCCCCATGCAGACTTGAGTACATATATGAGTTACATTACCTACAGAAAATATTGAGCATCAAGGTTTGTCAAAAAAAAAGGAACTTGAATTTTACATTTTAAACGAGGGTATCTTTTCGGAATTTTGGCATTGTGATGAAGCAAATTAGTCTGGAAAATAATTGAGCTAAAATACTTAATTCTTTCTCTGCAAAAATATTTATAAATAGGCCTACTATTTCATTAGCAATGAATGATATTTGGAATTTCCTTCCTTACGGAAGTATCCAATAGAAATGCCGGGAGATGCCCTCGTGAATTTGAGTTGGGGGATCAGAAAGCAGTTCTCGAAAGATTATAGCAATTGTTACGTGCCGAGCTTGAGACTTCAATTTGTGGTCCTATGCTCCCTGCAAATCAAGTCGATTGAAGATTGGCTCGTAAGAGGTCTTTCGAAGGCATCATTTTATTTCCTTCATTGCAGGTGATTCTTGCCGCTTTAACGTGGCTGAACCTAGGTGCCTTGCAATGCATGGCACAGGATGATTATTATTATGACGGCCCTGCACATTATCCGGAGACATACCGTGCACCCTACCGCAGGAAATCATACTACGATTATTACGTAAGCGAGCAAAGTCCTACTTCTACTAAATCCATCTGTTCCATCATTGTGAAAGAGGGGCTCTCTGCATGCATGGCGTGGAAGCGACTCAGAGATCCCCTATTAAAATAAGCTTATGTTCTCAGCCTTGGTACCAAGAAAGAGAAAGATGGAGGGAGATACATAGAGAGAGAAAATTAGATTATCTAAGATCGTCTCCGGAGCACAGAAGGAACCACTCGAAAATTCTGTCATTCTTTTTTTACGTACGACCTTTCAGGTCGTGATTTTCTAGCTGCACCTCCCGCCTCTTATGCATTGTCATACAGAAAATGTCATTTTAAAGCATTAACATTGTGTTTCCCATATAAATTTCACGGATGGTAAGTAATGAGTGTCAATTTTGTCAAATTAATCAACCGATTTATTAGATTAATGTTTCAATCGCATTAGAAGAAATCGAAATGAATTAAATTTCAATTTACACCTAAAAGCTCCCTGAACGGTTATTTTCTTTCCCTACTTCGATGCAGAGCGCAGTCTTCCAAAAGAGCCAAAAATGAACGGTTTGTGAATATTTCTGATGAAATAATGGTTTGAAGAAAGCAGTCCTTTCTTTTTCACTGCTCGGTCTTCCACGTGAGGTACTTCTTTCGGGAAGACGCAAGACAAACGCAATGCTGGCAGAATAATGAATAAATTAATGGTTGGTGGGAGGGGGACAGCGTTCTTGGACACCAGGGAGGCTATGAGACGATTCGCGCATCCGATGACAAGGGATCCTCTTCGTTTCTCCGAAGAGGGAGCTTGAGAGGTAGGGATAGCAATAAAGAAAGAGATACAACCTTCTTTTTCGGATCGAAAGGCAATCACTCACGGGCAAGGGACAGCCACTACGTGTAATTCGATGCCCCACATACCGATATCAAGAATAGGCTCGATAATAATTCGTTGAAGTGTTTTTACACGAATGGCTTGCGTAACAAAATGGATGAGCTGTTGGGGAGAGTGCTAGGAATCGGATATAACGTTATTGGAATTACTGAGACTTGGGGGAGCAAGGACATCATGGATAGGGAATTCGAAATCCAGGGATTCGACACTGCGTAAGAATATGTTCGGAAGGAAGGGGAGTGGGGTCATGCTATATGAAAAATTAACTAGGTGTTTGCGTTAGGTAGGATCTTACTTCTGTTAATTATGGAACAATTGAACATTTATGGTGTGATATCGGTGGGGGCGACAGGGAGGATGTTATTAGGAATCTGCTATAGGCGTCCAAAAACGCCCCGAGAGGATCACATTGTATTTCACGCGTTGACGAGTGGTATTGGCGAGAAGTCAAGGAATGTTTTTCTCTCTGGAGATTTTAATTTGCCTAACATAAATTGATCTGTGACACGAAGGGGGTGCGAGAGGCAAAAGTAGTTTCTATTGCGATCCAGGATGCTCTCATTGTGCAACACATTAAAAACCGACGAGAAATGACCTGTTACTAGATATACTTTTCTCTACGGATGACGAGTGTCTCATGACTGGAAAGTAACGAATGTCGTACCGATCGATAAGAGCAATCCGAGTAATTACAGGCCGGCGAGTCTCATGAGTATTCCGAAGATCATGGAAAGTATCCCAAGAGATCACAAAATCATAGATTTCCTCGAGGGGAACGTGCTCATCCGGAACTTGGCACGGCTTTAGGAGAAGACGAAATCGTCTTTCCAGCTTGCTAGAGTTTGCGATTGAGTGACGGAACAGAGATAACGGGAATCCCATGGACATCGTCTACTTAGATTTCGCATAAGCTTTCGATACCGTTCCTCACGAGCAGTGGCTGCTCGTGATATTTGCGCTAGTGGTTAGTCCATGGTAGGCAGTGCCCTCCCCTGCCTCCCCCCTCTCCATAGACGCACCACTAGTGCTAAATATCACGAGCTGCCACTGCTCACAAGAGGTTGCGGGCTGAATTGGAGGCGCACGAGATCCATTATAGGATGATTAACTGTATGAGTAATTCGTTGTCGGGAAGAGAGCAACGAGTAATGGTTAATGGAGGTGTCGACGGAAGTCAGGGTTGCAAGCGGGGTCCCTAGGGGTGAGGTCCTGGGACCGCTTCGCATTCTGGTCGACATAAACGATTTAGATGATTTAGATGCCTAACAAGTAAAATCAGCAAATTTGCCGAAAACACCAAATAGATATCTCCTTCCGGGGGGGGGGGAAGAAGGCAGAGCTAGAGCCGAGCAGGATTTATAGCTTTTGGACGAGTGGAGTAAGAAATGGCTCAGGAGGTTTAATAAAAGTAAGTGTAAGGTTCTTCGCATCGGTCATGATACCGATAGGCATTTGAATGTATTCGGCGTCAATAAGCTGAAGAAGGCAAACGGATAGAGATTTATGGATTCCTATTGATGAACTCAAATTCTCCTCGCATGCGCATGAGGCGGTAGCTAAATGTAACGAGATTCTATGCTTCATCCGACGTTCCATTGACAGCAGGAGCTCGCGCGTTATTCTTCCGTTATATGCAGCGCTGGTAAAACTCAATTTAGCGTGTATTGGAGGTATTGTGTTCAGTTTTGAAGGCCTACAAATAAAGGTGAAGATGCAGTGGCTGCCTCCACCTTGACTAACTTTGAGCTAGTCAAATTATCCTTTCACGGATAAAACAAAAAAAGGGAGCAGTACAGTTGTAAGCGACATGGCAATAGGTGGTTATGGTCACACGAAAATATCTATCTCTAGGAGGTAGGCCAATCTTATGATACATGAACCATGCAACCTTATGAATCTCCTTGCAACCATAGCTCAACCAGTGCGCGTATGACAGCTTATGGTTCCCGCACATTAGCGTACGTCAATTTGGATAGGATCATTAAGGGCCAATCGATGAACATATTCCTGAACCCAGGCTATTTTAAATTCGGGTTACCTTCATGGGTCCGATTCCACGCTAATGTAGCCATGGAGTAGCCCCACATCCATCAACCGGCCAACATTCAACGCTGATTATACTCGCAAACTGAAACGGAGTAGATCTATTCCTTCCGTCTACATCTAGACGAACCCATGTTATGAGGAAATGCCTCTCGCTCCACGTCTGTGAGAAAATGCTCCGACCGTTCTGAGAAAAAAAGTCAGCTCCAGTCAGCGCTGCGATCCGGAACGCTTTGTTTTACTTATTCCCATTAAAAAACGATGAGATGCTATTCCCGGGACAGAAACGCTGCCCTTCGATCCGCGCCGGTGTGCGGCCACCCTAAACGTTCTCGAGAGATATTAAATGAGGAAATAATAGTCTCCAAACACGAGAGAGTGATCAAGTTTCAGATGTGACATCAAGAGATAGAGCCACTAATAATTAAATGGAGATACGGGATCATGATGAGCGACTTGGGATCGTTCATCATGATCCTATCTCCCATCTCCGTCGGACAAAGCCTCACCAATGAGACCTTGTCCGACGGCGAAAGAAAAGGAAGAAAAAGAGGCATTGATAAAAAAAAAGTGATCGGAGAATGAAGCGCCTCCTCTTTCCTCCTCAAGAACCTGCGGTATGCTGCTGTTTTGTTCTTGTTCTCTTAAGAGAATGTAAGGCCGAATGAAGGCCAAGGAAAGAACTTTTCCCCAACTTGTTCTCATCGTGAACAAGAATCAAGACTGGAACCAGAACCCAATAATGCATTTCTGCCACTAATGACATTGCCTAGAGGCATTTCTGCTTATATTACCGGGATGGTAATATAAGCAGAAATGCCTCTTGGCATCGACTCGACGTGCTTCCGGAAAAGACTTCTTTTCAGGCAGATTCAACGCGCGCAACGGATCCCAGTAGGACATTAAAATGCGCTCAGAATTAACTTGAGATGGTATGAAATCTTTAATTCGCCTCATACACAGGAATGTAGGGATTCGGTTGAAATTATAGGACATAGAAGAATATTAATTTCACGCCAACAGTTCAGCCCTCAAATCCAGCATGCTGGATATAGGTGCAGAACCCCTACCCCTTAGAACCTCTTAACAATGTTTTTTTTCTACCCCATTTTCTATGGGGTAAAAAAATTTTGAAACCAATGCCGAAATGGCACAATATTACTTTGGTCGTATAACAGACGATCCGTCACTCGTGAGTATCGATGTTTTGGATCTCGACTAGAGTCAAACATCCGTCAAGGCTCCTTCTCCTCAGAAAGTTGAATCACTAGGATAGAACTAGGAAAAGAACTCAAATTTAAATTCAAACTTTTTTTGACGGCGACCTTTCGAGGTCGATTTTAAGCATTCTGCTCTCTTCTCTTACTGCTGGCTACAAACTCATCCATTACGCATCTGCATTAAACTCTCGTTCGCGATGCAAAAAAAAAAACCATTAGATAAACAGAATGAGTAAGAATCGAAGGTTCCCCTCTGGAAACTTCATGTGCAGCGGAAGGATTCAACGGTTACATAAGAGCCTGGGAATTAATGTAAGTAGTGCTCCATTGGTAGATCGATATCACGTGAGTCATCAATTATGCATACAGTGACAAAGTTTTTGAAAGAGATCTCTAAATTGAGAAGATAATTACTTAAGCTCTGCAGAGCAGCTCTTTTGAATCTACAAGTTCATTTTCCTTACAATTTCTGCGAGACATAGGGCATACTTTACGCCATACAACTTCTTGGATACTCTGCATTTTTATTAAACTAGTTTCACCATGATCACGAGCTTCAATTGTATCCATGTTCTCGCCTGAACTTGAGGATCGATCATAATTCCAGGGATTGGGACGATCGCGGATTTATATCTTTAAAATTACAGATGCTCGAAAATGTATGCATTTAAGTTTTGATTCAAAGGACAACGGACGTATTCATCAGCTGACAATCATGAATAAGAATAGGAATAGGACTAGAAGACTTCACTTTGGCCCTCTCTTGTTACCAGCAGCTCACAGCCGATTGATGACTGAATCTGCTGTATTTATAATGTCATTCTGTATTATAAATTGTTTCAAGTTTTTGCCATTTTGAAAAGTCATCTATGTTCGCTATCACACGATCCATATTTTGTGTTGATGCGGTGGCTGTCATCATCTTCAAGGTTCATTATGGGACATCGCGCGTTTCCTTTCCTAGACCGTATGCCTGACGATGCCAAATGCAGATAATGTCTTCTATTTGATTTAGACGGTGCCGAACTACGACTTCCAGTACGTGGTGCACGACGAATACGAAAAGAATCACTACGGTCACGGTGAGACTCGACAGGGATCCGATACTCGAGGCAGTTACTTCGTGGATTTGCCCAACGGATTGAGGCAGATCGTGGATTACGTGGCCGATAAACATGGATACAGAGCCAACGTGAGATACGTCCCCTCCCCCTCTTCCCTTTCCCATGCCCCCGCTCGGGATCATTATTATTGAGCATCAATCATTCTCATTCATTCCCATTCTCCTGTAACTCATGAAATAAATCGTGAACACGAGGAGCAGAGACATCGAGCCTTCATTCAGTGCACATTTAAAATATGTCCATGCAAGTGAAGCATCGTATAAGAATGGAATGTTCTCACTTCACGACTCGACAAGGACAACAGGAACTCTTACTGGAGAACGTCGATATTACGTCCTCTCATCTTGAGCGGTACTCACGATACGTCAAGGACTGAGAGGAAAAAAAGGGAAGTTAAAATCTCCAAAGCAAGTTTTTTTTTCTCTCACTCGATTCCGGGCGTCCCAGGTCGCACAATCTTTCTTCATGATGGCCTCTCACGGGTACACATATGGGAACAAAATGGGTTCGAAGAAGAAAAGTCCGATGGCAATATCTAAGTGACCATGATAAGGGTTTTTTTTCCAATCTTGTGCCTGAGCTAAAGTGGGGATTTCTGTTAGACCCAGATGATGATGGATAAGGTGGACGGATTGAGAGGGTCAAGCTCAGGATTTTCACTTAGTCCTCTGTAGAACTAACAGCATTCTCTTGGCACTGAAGAGCTTTTTCATATCCTTCGACGAGGGTATCGATGATGAAATCTATCGTGATCTTGTAGATGACTTCGATGTTTGTCGTGTATCGCTCTTGCAGCGTCTCTCGCACCGCATACAGGAACGGCTCTTTGATTTTCTGAAATGAGAATTCATCCATGAATACGAGGGAGGATTTTCCAGAAAGGAAAAGAAAGGATTCGAGACGCATACCCCGAAATTATCCTTCTTGAACCCCGGTATCTGGGTATGACTTGCTCCAACGGTATGGACGTACTGGAAGAACTCGTCGATGTTGTCCAGAGATTTGATGCCCTTGTCCAGGGTGGTCATCACGATTCCAGCATGGTCTGCCAATTCCATGCTCTCTGCCTGCTCATCTCGCGTCTTCAAGCCTTGGAATTTCTCGAACAGGTTCAGGAGTTCGTAGTGATTTTCAAAGAGCCTGCAGACAAATTGTAAATAAAACGCACTAAGTTAGCAGCGCATTTAGTTAGGGCTCTGCATAAAGCTCCAAGAAATCAAATCGTTTGGAAGCTGATGCTGTCCTGTGGATAAATCTTATCTCCTTCCAAAATTCCTCGGAAGCACTTCTTTGAACAACGTACAGTCTCGTCCATCAACTTTCCTAATGTTTTGTGGGCGCAAAAAAAATCCTAGTCTTGCAGCTGGAAATGAAATACGTCTCATAGTTGGTATGGAAGACCCAAGGATTTGATACAACATCCACCGATTTCCATAACGCTTGAGTAGAATGTCTTTGTTTCCATTTTTGGCCACATCGTTGGTTGACGTTTGTCATGGTGGAAGATTGAATTGTTGGCGATATTCAATTTAAGCACTGGAAAGTAAGGGGAATGAGAGGACCCAGTGAATTAAATCTCTCTGCCCTTTCGCCATTCATCACGGATAGCGTCCTTATACGGAATGTGTCACAGTAATGATCACAAGCATAAATGATAACGCTTGTGGTTATGACATTTCACACCATGTTTCTGCTGAAAGGGACAAGGATCTGAAAAAAAAAACAGAAACCTTTGAAATGAATTTCCATGCTTCAACAGAAATGCAGAGCAACTCCGATAGGTGGGAAATATTAATATTATCCATGGAGAAAGAGCACACGTTTATGCAGCTTCTTTTACTCCTACGAATATTTACATCTACGGTATATGAGCCTTGCCTGACAGCAGCAGCAACTGCAAGGGAAAGGAGAGAGAAAGTGTTGGAAATGCGTGAATGGGTGGGTTTGAATGCTTCAGGTTTTGGCAATTAGATCGCACTTGTATAGGTTCCAACGTAAATCACATTCGCACTCTGGATGAGTGCTTCCATGAATTCCTCTTTAGTTTGAGTCCACGAGCCGTAGGAAAGATCTATTGCTATGACCAGCGAGGACACTGCACTCTCCGCTGGGCTTCAGTTTCGTTTCCTTGAATGCCTCCTTTTACTGAACACAGCCAGGTGGAAAATGCCTGACTTAAGATAAAAATGCTGCAAAACAAAAAGAACCGCGAGATATCCAATGAAACAAAGTTACGTAGAGGCTAACATGAAAGGTTTGACCACATGACTCAGTCTCGCCGTTACTTCCTCGAGACGCCAGTGATACGACCCGCGTTGGGGGATAAAGAGAGGAGAAAGGCAGTGTCGCTCTCAAGGAATTTCGACCAGAGGATCTTGGGAACAGAATGACCCAGAAAGATGGTATTCTTAGATGGCTAACTGAACCTCCAAGACACAAAACCGCAGAGGATTCAGTCCTGTATTTGGAACTCACAACAAACACCGAGAAACAGTCAGGAACTCAGAAATCCTAGTAAAATGAAAAATGTTCTGCATTTTCTATGCATAGAGATACATAGAACGCTTCATGCATTTAAAATTCCTATTAGAAAGGCTTTTATTCCCATTTTTGAGAGCTCCTGCCGCATTATCAAACTGGGACGTCATGTCAAACCTCAGTTGCACTTCATTCACGTTCCACTCGGCATCTATAATGTCCTACATTGTGAATCTAGAGCTACTTGGATGAAAATTTGACAACGAAAGCTATTCCTGATTTAAAATTCTCCGAAATTTATGTTAATTCCATTGCAATCCGGACGACTTCCGCGTTGTCTAAGTATTTCTTTCTTTTCGTCTTTCTTTTAAGTATTTCTTTCACTCGTGTACATTCAAGTAAATGACATGGTTCTCACCTTTGTTAGCCTTGGTCCTTTGGAAAGCCAACCATGCACACCTACGCGTACAAAAGTGACACTCTCGCCGTAAAGCGCATAGTGCAGAACAAGGTAATTGTGGATGGGGGTCATTTGGCCTCGACAAGGTCAACTGCACCCAGGAGATCTGCCTCTACGATTATGACATGCGTGTTTCTGCAGTTCGGACCAGTGTATTATCAGACGTCAATTAAACTTTGATTATTATTTTAGATTGGTGTCACAAGAACAAGGGTCCAATTTATCTTCCTATAGAAGAGTCGGAGGTGAATTAGATCTTTAGGTGTGAAGGGCGGAAGGAGGGCTCGGCAAGAAAAAAGATCTCGGAGCGAGTTGAAAGGGGGAAGTTGCGGCTGACAGATTCCCCTCCTTCCGTCCCTCCCCCCCCGCCCCCCTTTTACCCCCTTTATTCAAATGAGCTCATGAAAAACGATGTCTCATGCCGAGACCAGGACTCCGTTCTTCAAATTCTACCTTCGTGATGTCAACGACGAGAGATTGGCTTTAAATTTGCCCGAAACTTGGATTTCTGGATCCGAGATCGGAAATGAAGTCAATCGGCTCCGCTTCATCATCGTTTACTCTCGTTAATCCGGATTTCCCGGTAATTTGGGCACGAGGAATGTTCCCAGCTGAAGTCTCATAGAACCTATAATAATATTCTTCGTCAAATCCGAACGTTGCTATTTCGTACTTTCTGTTAATACGGATGAGTTTTCTCATTCTCTGAGCCATTCTTCTCCATTAATCCGGATTTGCTAGGAACAAAATCCGTGGAATAAAAAATTCAAAAAGAGAAAAAACTCATATCTCCTTCGATCTCACCCCTTTCCTGGAATCGGGTAATCAGGAATGCTCTTTTCTTGCGACTTTCTTACGTTTTTCTGTGATCTCATTCCTCCTGTCAGTCTCATCCACCCTTGCCATTAGAGCCACGAGAAGTTTCTCTCCTGTCATGAGTAAGCGTTCTCGAAGCGATCTCGCACGAGAGAAGTTGGAAGTTCTGAAGCGCTTGAGCTTAGGTGAAAGGCAAGTTGAGGGAGGCTAGCACGCGATTTGAATATTCCAGCATCGACAGTGTCGGATATAAAGAAGTGTCGCGATAAACTTGAAAAGTATGCTGTTCTGGCTGATATCCCTCTATCGCGGAAACGAATGCGCGCTTTGAAGATGCACGAATCAAAGCATAATAAACTTTTGGATTTCTTCAATGTGAATGATCAAAGGAGCTGTCGTGTTTTCTTATTCCAATGGGGAATCAATGAAGTACGTTAATGGTGCATTTTTATTCTCCGGGAAAAAAAAGATGAATGATCAGGTTGATGGGCAGGTTTTCGATAATCCGGACAAAATCACCAGTCCCCTATCCGGATTAACGAGAGTTGACTGCACAAGTGCAGCCTCGCCGATACGAAATTATAGGTTGAACATTGGTTTATGGCAACCCATGAGTCCTCTAAAATCACATATAAATGTTACAGGAAATACCAAAAGGACGATAACGGCACTATCTATTGTAAAAAGTACATAACACCATCATCAAACTGGAGTCGAAGCTATCATATAGTGCTATGGAAAATCTTATTTGCTTGGCTACCCCTTCCTTCTCTCTCATAACTTGAATCTCCCTTTCGCGCTTTGATCCCCCTCTAGGGGGATAACTTTGGGGCCGCATATCTCGAGAACCGTTGAAGCCAGAGCATCGAAATTAAAATTTTTTCCATAACTCTTGAAGGCCACCATGCGTGCATTTTTTTCAAGCGAATCGGAGTCTTAAGCGCAAGCACCCCTTGACCACTTGAGCTGGAGGCCTCGAAGTTGTTCCCATTCAGAAGAGAATTCCCTGTTTTGGTTATGCAGATATCCTCTAACAAGCTGAACAAGTCAGCTCGGTGTAAAGAGTCTCATGTTCCAAGCACCTTGGCTGCGCCCTGAATAAGTGATAGCACACAAGAAGAGAAAAAGCAGCGCGGCGATGTGGATAGAGCTCGAAACCTTATTTGCAGACTCTCAGACATACTATTTCTTTGTCTTAAAGGCGGATTGCAGCACAGCCACCACACACAGCCACCATGCAGCAGACCCCAGTAGTGGCAATGGGGACAGACACACTACGACCATCTCTATGCTCTGTCAATAGGGAATCAACAGATCACGTCAATTTATAAGAAATTCAGTTCATCTCGATCGTGGAACCCGACCATATGATCCAGTTCAGGCCAAGGGAAACATCAGTCAAGGAATCCCCTTCCATTGTGATGTGTGCTTCATGCAGTCCGTTCAACGAGGTGAAAAAATTTCAATTTCCTGTTCAGGCCAAATTTCCTCTCCCTCGGAGTACAACAAAAATCTAGACGAAAGTCAGCATTATGAAGGTAATACACAGAAGAGGGAAGGAGATTTTCCGCTCTGCACATGTGGGTCTTTTGAGTAGAAGTCACATTCAGGCTCTCACTTCTGGATAGATAGAGTAAAAAGCGATTCATTTCCGTTGCAGAAGGGAAACTGGGTCGGCCTCTTTTTCCTTTTCCAGAGTAATTGATCCCTGGAAGTGATACGCTTCTTTGACCAATCTCCCTTTATTCAGCTCGAAAGCTTCCAATTTCGCGGGGGAAGCAAGAGTGTCTCTAAGCGACTGCATCGAAGCTGACCGCAGCACCCCAACGTTTGCAATACGACAAATAAGTTTGAGAAAAGAGAAAGTTGTTCCTTATCATTCTCAGAAAAGAGTGGGATGGAATACGTCGTTTTGAGAAGGGTCCAGCTTATAGACTTGAATGAAACCGAGTGGGCCCGCAGTAGATTCCATGTAAACCGGTTCCAAGAACGGCCCGTGGGTCTGATCCGACATATCATGTGCTTCACATTCGAGCCAATAAAATGCATAAAGGAGTTGCACCTTAAGTGTATTTGTATGACGTTCCTCATCTAAAATTTTTTATTAAATATATGATATTTTGGCTATCCGGCCCGTACCATTCCCTTTACTTTCAGCATGACCTACCAGTTCCGAAACTTTGGAAAACCATATTTAAACACCCACTGATGTTTCATATAAATTGACCATGAATGCATTCACTCCGGTTGAAACACAGTGAATACATATCAAAGAGCGCTTGTTAAACGCTCCCAATCAGACTCTTCCGATTATGACGACGACGTCTCAAATATATATTCTTAAGTGTGAGTCCGAAGACGAAGAACTCTGCAATGGTGAACGTGCAAGAATTGAATCCTGATTCTCGGGAAACCAAATCCAACTGAAGAGCGAACAATGCGGACAAAAAAAAAATATATATATATTCTACCTATATCGTGAATCTGACAGTAGTTCTCAATCGTGGCATGACTCATACCTCATCATCTGAATTTGCCATGACATCCATGAACCCGTAATATTTTACTTATGGGGTCTCCTCCTTATCTCCTGAGGAACTACAAACTCACCCCCACTTGGAAGAAAGCTCAATAGCGGAAGAAAGACAGAAGGTGACCCTTGACATTGCAACTTCCAATAATTGGCTGGAGAAGTGATTTCTCTTTATTCGCCAATTCACTGATCCCAAGGAATCAATACCCTTCATTAAATCATTATTTTTAATTTAAGAAATGAATCATCATCATGTCCTCCACTTCTGCGAGGCCTTACTACGCGAAAGTCAATTTACTGGACGGGACAAAAATCTATTTCGACGTTTTGTCGAGACGAGAGAGCGATGATCAACACAAAAGCAAAATAACTTTTTATTCGCAACGTATTGTTGTATTCGCAATACAACAACATTTGGTGCCGGATTACACGTTCTTCCCCTGAAATACCTATTGGAATTCGTGAGCTTGTCACGAAATAAAGACATGCAGGGAGAAGAAGAGAAATACAGAAAACCCCAAACTGTGTAATACAAGGAAATGCATTATTCATCAGAGCCCGCAGGCTTGAATCTTCATGACTTGCTATTCACGTCCCAACTCTAACGTGAACAAATAGCCCCCTACTCCAATTTCAAATCAGAGGGAAAAAATCGAGAAGGAAAAGAAAGGCGATGCGCTCTTGCAGGACTCTGCATTCAAGGAATCGAGGTAAGAATAAAAGACGAGAAAATGTATGTGAAAATTTTCAGAATGCGTCTTATATATATCGTATTAATAGATGACACAGTATACCGCAATAATGACGAAGTATGACCCAAAAAAACCACGTCCTGTTTGACGCTTTTTAAAACCCTCTGTAGATGATCTAGGTTTCGTGATGTTTTCGAATCACACTGGAAACACAACAAATTTTTCTGAAAGTTTCATATACCTAGGTTATCTGAATAAAAATCGACAGTCGTTCAAAGTGGAATAAAACATTTACCTTTTCCACACATGAGGTGGTTGGAGTTTCAGCACTGCTTCAATGATTTCTCTCAATTGACGCCACAAAGACTGCTTTTTAGGCTATGTTCCTTTCGCAGTATTCGACACGTCGTAGAATGGTACTACTATTATACATCGTAGGATCAGAATCATTACTACGCAGAAACCTACGATGAGATCTGGCATAAAAATACGCATTTATGGCAATCCTAAAGGATCAAAAGAGGGAGTTAATTGCGTATAACGGAGGTATGGCTGGGATACTGAATGAGTTCTTTGTCTCTGTGTTTACGAGCGAATCAGACGACTACGGAAAATTGCCAGTCACCTTGGCATGCATCGAGAACATCGCCCTCATCGAAAAAAGGTCGTGAGTAGGATAGCGAAACTAAAGGCTGGTGCAGCAACCGGACCCGATGGGAATCCCTCGTGTCTCAAGGAAATCGGTCGAAGAGTATCGGTACAATTACGAATTGTATTCGAAAACAGCATTTTGCGTGAAGTGCCGAGGGATTGGTATTGAGCGAACATCGTACTGATCTTTAAGAAGGGAGATAAGAGCATTCCGGGAAATTTGAGGCCGGTGAGTCTTTAGCATTCCGGAGAAGAGCATGGAAAGCATTCAACGAATCTAACGGATTCGTTGAATGCTTTGAATGAACGGATTCGTCGAGTGAGTTTCCTTCTACGAAGGAAACTCACTCATCCAGGAATCTCAGCACGGCTTTAGAAGGCAACGAGGTATTGTCTTACCAATTTGGTCGATATTAACGGTTGGGTGGCGGATGAAATGGATTAAAGGAATCCTGTTCACATCGTATATTTAAGACTTTGCAAAAGTTATGGATACCGTTTCTCACAGGAGGTTACAGGTTAATTTGGAGGTGCACGAGATCCAAGGTATGTTAAATAACTGGATGCGAAATTGGTCGTCGGAAAGAAAGCAGAGTGATTGACAGGCTGAAGGAAAAACTGGTCTATTTACGAAAAAAATCGTTTTTCAAGATTTATTCATGCGAATGGCAGTCACGATTTTGAATGGAAGATAGATCTATATGCATAGGCCTACGTTTCTTCCCGTAATAACTATACTTACAATCCGGTACACTTGTAATAAAGCATGACTTGTCTGTATCGAGGCATGCATGCATGGAGGGAGGCTTCGAGCAATGAGTTTCTGGCATGCGATTTCCAGGAAACCTAATGACATTGTTTTCCTTTTAAAAATTACTTCTCTGCAAGTATAACTAAGAATGGAAAAACTTTGTCATACAGACTTAATTAGGGGCAGGAAGTCACTATGTGATCAGATCCCCGGGCCAAACGCATTGGAAGATTCAACCGGTTTTCTATCAGCCATACAGGATTATATGCTTGAGTACGCAGAAGACATTGTTATAATGCAAAATTGCATAAAGATTGCATCATACACTTGAGTTGTTATTGTCACTTCGAACCAGAGGGGGCTCGCTTGTATTATCATCTCAGCAGCAGCTGCACCACAAAAATCAACGCATGGAATTTTTTGATAGCCCTCGTTCATCCAATGGGGATGAATCCCATCTCACGATTTTCCAAAGATGGAAAAATATGGAAGCCTTAGGAAGACATGCTCCGAGTGACGAAGCCTCCACATATCTCTTAGATTGGAAGAGGAATGCTTCATATTTTACATAAAGGACATCGAGTACAACGAAGCTGCTTATTTGAATTGGATCAGTTACTGATCAAATTCAGATAGCAGACATATTTGCAATTTTTAAAATAAATACCTGTAATTGGAAATGTTCCATATGCATGATGAAGGGTTAACTTTTGACAAGAAAGCTTTTCCTTTTGTAAGTAAAAGAAAATCGCTTCGCTGCTGGAAAATTGATGGCAATTATATTCCAGAAAGAGCTCAATACATACAATTCAGACTGCAACGTCATGATTAAAGACAACAGAACTTAATTTAGACTGGAAAGATTTTACACTTTTGAGTGTACAGAGATCATTATCCCAATGAAAACTTTAAATGCTACTAGCCTTCTTCCTATGAAAGCCACAGCTACCCACTCTGAAGGAGTGATCAAAAGTCTTAGAAAGTGCGCATAGGAAGTTGCTAATAGGTTTTCAGAACCTTCTGGAAAGTTTTACTTCATTTTCTTTATGCAAGATAAATCTTTTCTCAGGAAAATTAAGAGAATTATGTCCACAGGTGGAATAAAACTTTCCCCCCATAATAATCCTCTTAAAACGCAGTTTTTGGTGTTGCTTCTGAAAAAGGAATGACGTGGCTAAAATTCGCTGAAAACATTTCGTAAAGGAGATGGGTGGCCGGAAGTCAAGAGTAGATGGGAAAAAGTGCCAACAATAGCATTTTTGAGTAATCGTGCCAGAGAAACGGTTCTCAACCTTCAAGTTGTGTCCTACCGAGGGCGAGGGCAAATAATGTATTTTATTCTTATTAAAAATGAGTAATTCATTGTAAAACAATATATTTCTCAAGCTTAAGGAGGTGAACGCCAATGACTCTTGAAGCGCAGTGAGTTCTGGGGGAAAATGTTCCAGAAAAAAAAGATCAGCCACGATGGCACTAATCACCGGCTAAGAGTGAAATTTTTGCTGGCTGCAGGTAAGTAGACTCCACCATTTTTCACAGTGAATCTGCTTCTTGGATTCGTGAATTCGAGGAGGAGAGAGGGGAGGGAGGGGGAAAAGGTAGGGGAAAAAGGTAGGTAGGCATGATAGGAGGAACGAGATGTGGGAGAGCGAGAGAGTAGACCCTCTCGCATGAGTGTCACTGCTGAAGAGGATAAATGTGAACTGAGGAGGATTTCATACGATGCTCCCCTCTTATAAACCTCCACTCTCCCATTTCCTAGGGTTTTCATTTACTTCCCTTTGTCTGTGGGTCTCTGACTTAATCAAGTTGCAACACTGGGATTCTCTGCTAATCAATCAACTGTTCAGTGAAAATTAAGAAAGGATAATGAAATTTCATTTGGGGTTAAGGATTAAGATTCCTCATATCCTGCACGTTCCCTCTATCTATCTTAGGGTCAATTCACTTGTCGAAAACTCGATTTTTTTAAGTATTATAATTGATTTTACAGGCGCTCTGTAAACGTGTTTACATAATCTCTTATGGACATCCATTGGAGGAGGATACAGAAAAAGGGTTCAGCCTTGGTGAGCAACTTGGACAAGACAATATTGCAGCCTGAGTAAAGTCCAAGTTGGAATGCAGTAATACATAATACAAATTATATTTTATAGGCCTTTTTGTCCGAAGGAGGCTTCATTGCACACAAAACCTTCAGCCCCATTAAAACTATTGGTGGTTTACGAAAATCTCAGAAAATAGTTTATGCTCAGTATCAATAATGGGGAAAAGGACGATTCGAGTCCATGCATCCTCCACCCCATGAAGTATAACCCAAAACTAATGTTTGAGAATCGTAGTATTACTATGATAGGATAGCTTAAAGTCGAATTTCCTCGTGGCTCCGCATCTTAGATGGAAGTTACCTTTGACTGATGTAAAATGTATTTACAGTGATTATAAGTGATGACAATGGGGGCAGAGTTAGCATGCATGAAGTGTACCATGAGTATCAACCAACTAATGCTGCCTACTCCATGACCTCATCCTACTTACTGGGCACACATTTTTCAACACAGGAATTATATCCTCATCGTCGGTCGAAGAGACATCTACCTCCACCCCGGAAACGTTTATGGTTTTAATTGTCATATGTCACGGTACAATTAGGAGTTTGCATGGAGAGAGTAAGCAGAAGGAATCAGGAAAACTTTTATCAGCGTTCGACTCAGCACTCATCTTGACGAAGGTGTTCGAGTTCTGCCGTGCAGACAAGGCATTCTCGTCTTTAAAGAGAATCTTCCATTACTCTCCACACTCAACTCCCCATGTTGCCTAGCTCCAGGCGAGAGCAGTAAGGGCTTAGGTGGACAGGTGTCGTATGATATTTTTCCCCACCTCCATTAATGGAAATGAAGGAACTTCGCCTCGTTCCTAGGCGGCTATTTCTTCCGTGCCTCTTAGTGTTCCTTTTGCGCCTCCATCTGCTTCGCTAACGTCTAAACCAGTGTCGACTCCTCGGGGCGATCTTGAAAGCCACATCAAAGATTCCAGGCAACGGAAGTAAAAGGCAAATGAAGGCAGCTGACATGAAGGCAGGGAGGAAGAGACATCGTCCTCTACAGGAGGATGTTCTGCTATGATATCGTTTGGTCAGTTTCTGACAGTAAAGATTATATTCTCTTTTCGCAATCGACAAACTTACAATTCTACCTTTTTAAACCAACTCTCTTCATTTCCATTAAGGGAGGTGGGGAAAAATATTACGGGGGGAAAAATATCATACGACATCGGTCGCTAAGATTGATCCCCCGCCTCCCGATTGGTAGGCAAACGCTCTTCACCTATATCATATCTTCTATCAATTGGCATTGTCCGGGGCAGGTTTATTTGCTGGATTAACCCTGCTATGACATTGGACCCTTTCTTTGTAGTTATACGGCGAAAAGAGGAAACGAAAGGTGAGGATGAGATCACACTCCTTTTCGTCCCTGAGGAACAGGAAAAATGAAAGCTAACGAGATCCTGGGGACGCATTTTCCCCAGTGTTTAAAGCCTCCTAAGCTATTTGGCTGCAGACTGAGCCTTATGGTTCGCTTATATCTCTCGAAAATGGTTTCTCTATCATGCTAGTCTAAAGCACGCTTTCAAGCAGAAGTATAAACAGGCCAAGAGAATAATCTCTCTCAAATCGCCTTCCCAAGGCCCTCCTCGAGCTTAATTCATGATCATCCGTCATTCATCGCATCTTCAAAAGAGCAAATAGCACCTCCATTCCTCTCTGTCATGCACATAACACACCCTTCTTTCTCTCGCTCAACTGAAATTGTGAAAGACATGACCTTGACATTGTACCACCAGAAGAAGCGGCATTCACATAAAGAATAAAATCAGAATTATTTGGGATAAAGGGATAAGACCGAGTGGACCAAAAGGAATACGGCATATTAAAAAGTACAATTGGAGTGCATGATCGCAAGAACAGACTGAAAGTCAGAAAGCTATCAGGGAACACGAAGGCGCACCTCCGTGTGAAATCCTGGAGCATCTTACAGTTAGAATTTAAATTGCCTCCCGTCTGCATTAACGAAATTTTCTAATCGGTTTCGTGCCTACTCGATGTTTTTGCACTTCAGGACCTCAAACGCCAGTCAACTAGATCAGTAGGTGATGTTCAAGAAGCAGGCTAATACACTCCACCAATCGCAAAAAATGTTCATTTTGAAGTTTGAAGGTCCTTCTATTTTGGCAGAACCCTCGCGCAGATTCGTAAAAAAGACTGCAAACTCAAGATGACCTCCACATAGAAGGTATACAGAGTGCAGAAATATATATTCATATCAACTAGTTACAAATTTCTACGTCAAACCGTTTCACCACAGGACGCTGGCACACAAAAACCTCCATACCGACTAAAATACAGATTCTAAAAGTCCAAAATCCTTCGTTACAAAACAGAGGAGCACTTGTATGGAGACCATGAACCCCAAAGCAGGAAAACACGAGGTCAGGAAATAAAACCGCCCGGGAGCTGCGATGAAAAGCCACTCAAAGGTATACAGGACTATCCATCCCTGAGAAGGATTAGATCTGTGCAGAGGGTAGGGGAGGGCTAGGACCAGGTATTGGCACTTTTAGGCTATATTCACATCGCTGTGCCCCAAAAGTATTAAATCAAGGGAACAGAAAATAGATTCACCATCAAATTTAATTAAAATTGGAAAGGTTGTGAGAGAGCTGTGAGAGCAAATCAGAGCTGCGTTGATTTAATAATGAATGAGCCACTTCAGGTGATGGTGGGAGGGGGGTAATGTGATCATGGGGGAAAAGGGGTCACCCAGATTCCAACCAAATCGAGTCTGACAGCTATCGGGTATTAATTGCATCATGACCTCCCACAGATGCTAAACCTCTATGCAGGTTTTTTCTCCATCTCAAAGTCCAGTGAAGGTTGGGTGACCTGCTCTGTTTATCAGAAGTGGGTTCATGGCAGCTGCGCAGGCACCGATGACGAAAAATGAGGTTGCATTTGTCTTTCACATATGTTCGTATGATGATTCCGCTTTATTGGGTCATCAGTTGATGGGGCAGTCGGTTTATAGGGGCATTTGGTCAGGAACGGAATCGTAAGGTAATGGACAGTAAGTTCGCATTATCGGAGTAGCCGCTAAATTGGGGTGAATTGACCAGGAACCAAGGTGTCTCAATAAAGCAGAATCCATTGTATAATGAAGACGCGAGCAAACATGTGAAATAACAATAGTTAGAGAGTTTTGTATGTTTAATTGTTTGTACTATATAAAAAAAACTGTAAAATATTCGGAGGACCTCATTCGCCCGACATGGGCACCTTTTGGGGATAACGTTAGGAATTCTTGGTAAAATAAAACCGTCCTTGATTTCGCCATGAAGTTGAATACAAGTCGTGGATAAGGTATGCGAAGTACCCGATACTAATCAACAACGAGCTGCGCCAAGTCCTTGATGTTCAAATTTGGCAATTTTGCACATCTGCTTCTGCGTCCCCCATAGTAACAAAGCTTCGAAGTAGCTGATCTTTTCCTTAGACTCAAAAGCCCTCATCTATGCAAAGTGTTGCAATTTGTTATTGCATTGATTTCAGTGCTTCCACAAATGCAGAACTATAGAAGAGTTACTGCGAGAAATTAAAACCCAATGACCAAGGAAATGCACGACACGATGTTCCTTACTTTTGTTGAATATTTCGATTGATCTTTCAGCAGTGGCGGCTCGCGATACTTAGCGCTAGTAGTTCGTCTATGGAGAGGGGGTAGGCAGCGACCTCCTCTGCCTACCCCCTCTCCATAGACGAACCACTAGCGCTAAATATCACGAGCCGCCACTGTCTTTCAGTATCAGTCGCAAACAAGGAATCCTGATCGCTTGGGCGATTTTGGAACTTCTTTAAAATACATGTTGAGGAGATCGGTGGCCGAATTTGGAAAAAATCATTGTAACACAAAGAAACAGAAAGACCTGAAAGAACGCAGCACGCATTGGGGCATAAAGCGTAAGACTTTCAGACTTACTTCATACACGAAAGAACTTCGCCTCGAAGAAAAGAACTCTGCATATGCCGCGAGTGACTTTACAGTAGTGAAAGCAAGTTCTTCTCGTGTGAGAAAAGCCAGCAATCGTGCTTGCGATCGAGGATCAAATGTCACGATAGACTAGCTATAACTCCTCAATATGAGCTTCTGCTTCATAAGGCCTTCAACCATAATATTAGATCCCACTGTATCACGGATGCAATGGAGGAAACGACAACCAACTTTTATCACGGAGTAGGACTATAAGTTGAAGCAGCCTGCATTACGCCACCACAAGGAATGTTCGTTGGGCGCACTGATGGCCAATCTGTGGCTCGATCTAGCGAAATAGATTCACAACACTGACTGTTACCAATGAAACATTCACGTCTTCATAATTGAGGCTAATCGATTTCTACCCCAAGGCACTCAAATGAGATACACCGCTGGAATTTTGGAAAACCATATTTCGGATGTATCCTGTCATTCTATCCTCCCCCCCTCCACCCCCAAAATCCTAAATACTGGTTTGCAGGGAATTCTGCTCATAGCATTCAAATGAGACACGCCGTACGACTTTGTAGCTCCCAGGTATCAAATGGAGAATGTGGGATGCTTCCCGTCGTCAGTGACTCGCAACTTCCCTTGATAATTTTCAGCGAGTCTCACAGGATTCTAGGGAGACACAACGTTCAAATTAATGACATCCTTTCTTTGCCCCCCTCCCCCTTTCCTCGATTGGAGTTGAAATGTTCTCCATTGAAAGTGTCATGGTAAATGAGAAAGGTATATTGAAGGTTGAAAAGTTACTCTGATGGTCAGTTGCTAAACTCAGGTTAACTCTGTCCCGAGATCAAATCCATAGAAAATGCATGGGGATTAACGTAACCCTGATGTAATCTTATATGTATGCATCGGTCATCGGTGGAGAGTGGTTGGACAGCTGACGGGTGGAGAGGAAACAAAAGTATGAAAAAAAATCTCACCTCAAGCAGGGGTTATGGAACATTTGCAGTTGACGTCTTGGCAGAGAATGAAACGACTTGTAAAGTCTAAATTTTACCTCAAAGAACCATTTCTCAGTCAGAAGAATGACCCTTTATTTGCTCTTTAACCTAGAAGTGCCAGAAGCAGCACGGTAGCCTACCAACGTCGATTTTATCGACGGTTGGCACTTCTAGGGTTAATTTAAAAATCAGGCTTCATGCATTGTTTCTTCCATGCTGAAGATGTTCGTGACTTCAGCTGAAATTCTTTTTTTTTCATCCTTATGAGCACAGTGAGCTGTGACGAACCAGAATAACCCATTACCAATGTCTTTGGGCGTAATTTCTGGCGTGTCGTTATTTCCATCGAGAAACTATTATTCATATCGTCAAAGCAAGTCTACAACCTGTAGTATACAGCACAAAGTCATTTGTACCATATGTAACCGGATGTAAGATGAGATTGTAAGATGTAAGAAGAAATTGCATTTCAAAGAAAAAATCTAAATAATCATTAGCAAATGAGTTTACAGAGGATTCCAGAGAGGTTCCATTTCTGAAATTGAAAGAAGAAATCCCGAGAGGATGGACTGAAGGGAGGAAATCCAGAACTTTGAAGAAAGATTAAACGAATAAAGGCTTTGGGATTGCTTTAATTAAATGAGGTGTCTGGAGAAATCTGAGGAGTTCCTGGAAAATTCTACAAGAGAACCTCAGACGCTAAAAATAATCTTATTGGAAAGATTCTCAGTGGCATTGATTGGTTCTCTGCTATGGCAGACACATTCACAATACGTCCACATTTTTGCTCGACGCATGATTTATCGAAAATCCTGATCTACAGAGGTATCTGGAGCCATCATAACTCAAAACCTGATTTTTTAAAAGCAACTTTTGAAGCAATATTGTAGTTTCCAAGTAGCAATAAATAACATAGTGTGCGTCACCTTGTCATAAGCATCAGCTCCAGGCAAGAATCAAGAACGTCAAAGACTTACGATTGATTGAGTGAACGAAACGAAAGCTTGTCACGAACTAGAACCAATGGACCTGATAGATAAATAACTTACGATGCATGCAGGAGTGAAAGAGGGTATAAGGCTACTAAGAAGTTCATGAAGCGCAGAGGTAGGGGAAAGGGGGAGTTGCGATGCACGTTGAAAATGAAAGTAAAACAGAAACTAAGGCAGTCAGTATCCTACCGAGGGGAACATCATTCCGATGTTTCCGGAATATATGAATATATATTCGTTGAAATAACCCATGACCCAGTCCCATAGCCCATGAGCACAGACATTTCGCCATCCGAACATCTAGCGATACCATTTCATGATAGAATTTCTCTGCACATTGAATAAATACTGGAGAACGGGGAAACCACAGGGAAGCTTCTCTTAGCTGAGTAAAGCAAGATCCCTCGGGCACCCATGAAATGGCTATCATGACTCGAGAATTTGAAGCGAATTTCTAATAAATTATAGCGCCTTTGAGATGTTTAGAGGCAGCATTGCTCAGATAAGAGAAGAGCTGTTATTCTACAGGGTAAACCCTAATGGGCTGGTGCTCACCAGGGCGAAAAAATTATGTGCAGAGAAGCGTTGGAGGGCAATCTCATACAGGAGGAGTAGAACAGTTTCTAAACTTATCTCTATAGGTATGGATATTTATATGACGCAACATCTGTGGGACTCACTTGATGAACATGAAGATTCCAGTAGGTTCCATTGAGCGCGAGATACCTTTCCACGATTTCATAATTGAAAATTTTTGCCTCGCAGTCAGGGGCAAACGAGGGTCGATAGGAGCTGGAGCAGGGGGTGCAGGCGGGGGCTCTACCACTTTTTCTTTTCCCCGCTTCCCTTTCGGTTTCTCCTGGAGAATACCGAGACGAAGCCCGATCTTCTTCATTGGACACATCACGGGTCCCGACGACTCAATGGCTACGAGGGATTCTTTCCAGCGGGTTAACCTCCTTCTCGGGCGCAACTCCGAGGCCAAAGTGCGCGGATAGCCTCGTCCTCTCTAGGCAAGGGATAGCGCGAAGAAGCATCCGCGAACATCACTCCCCGCGTTTTTTCTCATTGCCTCGTGCATCTCATCGCATCTATTGATTCAATAGATCGATTTCCGCTCCCCTAATTAGCACTTGTTCCTTTTCCAACCATCCGGAAGTTTTCCCTCGCTCTTCACAAATGGCTCCGAGACAGGTTTTTCTTTCGCTGTTTTCAGGAACCATTGGACTGGACGGCATTGGAACGATCGGCGGAAGCAAAAGAAGAGTCCCTTTTCTAGTCGAATAAGCATAGGGAACGCATTGCTCTCTAGCAGGGTGTCCCTAAATAGCCAATTATCCGTTCTCGATCTTGGATGGGGCACATTCACCATAACCTTGATATCAGGTGACCTCAGGAATCCTAAATTAAAATAAAGCATTGGGCAGCATGCTTGTTTCTGTCAAAGTAGTGCATAAAAAAAAATTAATTGGTTCTGGGAATCAGTCGCGATCATATTTCACATTGCAAATGGGAAAGTACTTTTAGAAGAGAAAATAATGCGTCATAGCGTCGCAATCGGAGGCAATGATCCTGGGTCAAGAGGATTCCGTACTGGTGCGCACGGGAAAGGACGCATCTCGAGGAATCTTCTCATAATAAGAACTCTCAAGAACATTTCTTTCTCTCACTTGGTAGCATAAAGACAACTAGAGAAAGAACCCCAACGCTCCAGACGCTCTTGCATCACTTGAATAATTTGATCTTGATTTTGATGAATGGAGACTTGAGAGCCTCGACGAATCCCTGCGTTACGCCTTTTTCGCATTCATTCCCTCGGGAAGATGCCTTCATTCGGGAATGGGATTTCCGGCTGACTATTCCGGCTATTGACGTACAGTAAAACCTGCCTTAGCTTCTATGCTTGGGGCCAAACCCTGCTATAAGGTACTGGAGGTTATAAGCTAAGGTCATGTGGCCCAAGTTGGTACTGGACTTTAGTATAAGTTAAGGGAGTTAATAAGCTATGGCAGTATAAGCTATCAGATATTTTACTGTATTGAAAAGAATGCTCGTGTGCATGTCTGTATGTGACATCCGTATTCACGTTGCGAATTGACTTCAAAAATGTTTTTCATTTGGCATCGATATCTCACAAGAGTCATCCCTGCTGCGACTGTCAACTGAGGGTTGGCAACTGGGGCCTGCAACTCACCGATCCGTCTCTTCTGCTTCGAAGGGCGAGAACTCATGAATTTGATGGGATTTAACCAGGGACTGCGCTAAAGGCAAATGCATCGTTGGGATAAACATATGGACGTAGACCGTCATCCTCGATAAACTCCAGTCCATTCAAGACAGGCTTAAGGCATCGGAGCGACATGCATTTCTTAGAACCACCGGCAGGGAAGCGTTCAGATTGGCCGCCCCTATCAATACATATTCGTGCCGATGGTTCTTCTTTAGCAAAACCAATTGCTGACGACGATCGAGCACCTGGCAAACTTGCTAAGACGTTTCACGATCTCTGGAAAGCGCTGAAGTCTTTCCGTGGACGTCATTTGACATATCTTCGTGTTTGGAAACATGTTCCCTATATGATGAACGCAAATGAGCGTCCTATAACAGCTGAGTAGTTTCTTTTACCTTCAAATTGACTCTGCTTACGTAGCAGATTCTTTTAATTTTTTAAAATTATTTAATGGGCTTTGACTTTATTTCCTATTATACAGGGTGACAAATAATGAACGCTCCCAAAATAAAAATTTATTTCTCGAATTCTACAATAGTTAGGAAGAAAATTCAAATGGTATTGTGAACTTAAACTTAGGGAGATTATGTCATGACATGCTCGATGTGGGTACCCTTCTTTGC
>CAJPEV010001236.1:0-72863 GCA_905338385.1 Darwinula stevensoni | reverse complement strand
TGAAGGAAATGATGGCGCGCAGGTGCTCTTTACTATAAGCCGGAAATTGACTTGGACCAGCCTCACTTGTTCTTCGTTTTCTGGTCTCCATCGCTTCTCGTTGGGTTGAAAATTTTTTTGTAAGTTCCTCAATACCACAGGAAACACATACAAAAAATTCAACCGTCCCCCACAATGGCAAGCATCGAAATGAACGAATTTCTGAATGGCCCCTCGTATCGTAAAGCCGGTTGATTTGAACTCGCTTGTCCGTGCTCGGACACATCGCTTTTTCGACACCTATCCGATAGAAAAGACAACACTCGCGAAATCTGTTTAAGAACGTAAAGTCTCCATTGTTTTCGTTGAATCCTGACTTCTGAGGTTTCAAAGCGTCAAAAGCATCAGTGTCAAAGCGTGAGAGCCGAAGAGGAGGAACGCAACTTTTCTCCTATCATGCGAAGGATCACTTCTCTGGATGCTTCCAGTCGTCTCAGCGGAGCAAATACTTCACAATGCTGCCTTTCCCGTGGATAATTACCTCGGATTCTGTTATCATAGACAGATGTAAGGACAAAACTGTTGTGATGGAGTGCTGTGAACCCTCCGTTACCGACAAGCCATATGAATCCTTGAAGATGCAGAGAAATCAACGCGCTAAGATTGGTACCGCACATGTGCGATCGAGCTATTTAACAGGTTGAATAAAAACGTGAGCGACGCAACCAGCCCAAAAGTTTGGGGGAAGTGAGAAGTTCTCGTGACCTGTCTTTCAAATGTCTCCGAATGAAAGAAGGCGTTATCAAATTATCAGGAGAGATATACTCGGCAAAAACGCGAAACGGCGCGAACACGCGAACAAAGGAAATGAAACGAAAAATGGTATGAAATGGTGGAAACGGAATTTGAGCTCTAAATGATACAAGCACATCCGATATCTGAAAAAAGCTAACTTAATTAATTTCGGGATTCATTCCAAATATTATTGCGCAGACACATAACTGGAAATTCGTTAACCTGTATGTGATTCACGTCTTTTATTTGAATTGTCGTCCTTCCGTTTTCAGGAAAAATTCAGTAGCGTCACATATGCTGGACGTTTCCTTCACAGGTTCACTTTACTAAAGTGAGTAGCTACATGTGACTGGCGTGACCTTAACCTTTCACCTCCTATCTTTGTGCCTTTCCAGTCCCGCTCTCAGGTCGTTTGCTTATGATATCATTCTGCATCCCCCACCTTTGGGGAGGAGGGGGATGGAGAAGTAGAGAGATACCATCATGAGCAGGGATTTTTTTTTTTTTTTTGGGGGGGGGGGAGCCCCCTTGGATGCGCCCCTGGAAAACGTCCATGTTCTGAACTGTCGAGATGAATCCCCATGTGTTCCGTATGATTCGGTTTCATGCACAGGATATGATCCTCGGTACGGTTGAAACGATGAGCTTGTCTCAATTGCACACAGTGCTTTGCAAACTTCGAGGTGAATCGCGTTAGGAGTGGTGGCAGGTCATGGGACACTCTCCACGTTTTTCCCTCTCGGACGAAAAAAGTGTTTTCTTCTACGTATGGGTGGATGAAGACCAGACTCTCCCAGGCAATGTACCATCAACCCATCGGCAACATTTAGGCTCTTAATCCGAACCACGTGAGCAGAGCTCTACTTAGACTGAATGCAATTTAAGTGATCAGAAGAATCTATCCAAAACGTTAATTGTATATAGAATGAATCCTAAAAAAGAATGTTTATTGAACAGTTTCCCTGGAAATATTTAATTCATGTAGTTCCGGGAACGCATAATTAGAACTTTTTTTTCATTACTTTGAATTTTGAACATTTAATCAGTTAATAGAACGTTTCCAAGGACAGTAATGGAACGCTGGCCATAACTTGAATGAAATGTTCATTGAACACGTTTGGGTCCAACTTGGGTGGTGATCTTCGAAGATCATGGTGGTTCCTTCCACAACAGAGTATTTCCTTTCCTCCGGTTTGCAGCAGGTTTTACCTGCCACTAGTAATATTGTGATCTGTGACCATATGTCAGTGGCGTGCGGTTAGGGCACGCAAGCCATGCATCACATTATGTATTGATTTGATTTTGCTTCCATTTCCATCCGATTCAAGGTGTTTCATTAGTGTGCACAACGTCCGACCCGCGGGCCGCATTCAGCACGCAAACTTCCTTCCCTTACAGGGAACTTCATATTCAAGTTCATGGGGATTATCAAATACGGCCAAGCAGAGGTGCTTAGCTCGGAATGTACATGGTACAAATAAAAATTACATATGGGAGACTGTATTTGGAAGCAGTATAATTACTTTCCACCAAAAGTAACTAGTTACAAGTAGAAGTTACTTTTCCTGAAAAAAATTCTGATCTTTCTACGGCTACCTCTTTTACAGAAGTTGGATGTATGCACTGAAAGCGAAAGTTATCCCTGATTTCATGAAAATTGAATTATGACTATCATTGAACTGGATGAATACTCATGCTCACTCTTTTCCCTGTGCCACTTCCATTCCCATGGGCTACTAAACAGGAATTATAAGTTGATAGAATGCACCCTTTAGTTTTAAAAATGCCAATTTTGCCCTTGGCGATCTACTCCAGCCTGCCCCTTATCAGGAGTTTCCGATAGAGAAATATAAATAATCAAAGTCATTTTCTCTTGTCTCCCCTTAACTAGACATCGACTGCGCAAATCCAACCCACAAATCCATAAATTCAGTGGTTGAAAATGAATTTTCACTAACATTTTACAATGTATTGGGTCGATCGGAAAGTTCTGGCCGTTTCGAGAATTTTCCATTAAAAAAATTTCTGGAACTTTCTCGAACCTTTCACAGTAGCAGTATATAAAGGGTGTGTGGGCGTGATTACGCAGTCGATGTCTAGTTAAGGGGAGACAAGAGAAAATGACTTTGATTATTTATATTTCTCTATCGGAAACTCCTGATAAGGGGCAGGCTGGAGTAGATCGCCAATGGGGGGGGGGGGGGGGGGGGGGGGGGGGAGGTAGGAACTTGGGAACCGCCCCCCCTATGAAACATTTCTGTATCTGCCCCTAGCAAGGCGTGATCGACTTCGAGCTGCTCCCACCTGATACCAGCATCACCGCCGCCTACTACTGCGATCGGCTGCAGAAGCTCGCCGACAAACTCCGTACGGTGAGGCCAGGGCACCGTCGTGTTCGATTCCTGCACGACAACGCAGGGTCGCATGTCGCGAAGATCACATGGCAGAAACTGCTGGATCTGGGCTGGGAGGTTCTGCCTCACCCTCCGTATAGCCCAGATCTGGCGCCATCCGACTACCATCTCTTCCGCGCTCTGGACAATCATCTTCGCCAGAAAAGGTTCAACGATGACGCCGAGGTCGAAATCTGGCTGACTGATTTTTTCGGCTCGCAGCCAGCTCAGTTCTACAGGGATGGAATCAGGAGTCTGCCTGCTCGTTGGCAGAAGGTGATTGATTGTTTTGGCGATTATTTCGTTGAATGAACTTTTTGCTTTTTTAAAAAACTCGGTTGTATGGAATGCTCTCGAAACGGCCAGAACTTTCCGATCGACCCAATACATAGTATTTTCATGGCGCAATCAAGGAGATGAGGTTGTTTCGGCCATGAAATATGAGGAATAGGGTCTAGGCCCAATGTTGGTAAAGTGGTACAAATTCACTTGAAAATCAATATGTTAATTTTTGGATCTACACTCGGAAGTGCGAGTGCTAGAAAGTATTAACGGAGTCTAACTAATGATGGATTGTTGGGAGGGTGATAAAACGGGGAACTTGAAATACGGCGAGGTAGCCAGGGTATACCCGCCTGCCGAGCCTAAAGGGGATCGGACAAATTTGAGGAGAGAGGTGCCAGGCTTGCGAAAGGTTTCCGATCAGATGCACTCGTATCAGATGCCTATGATTCAGACCTAACGTCAAAGGTTGTCTGTATGGAGTCAGGACACGATGGAGCTAATTTAGACATGCTTTCTCAAGTTTGATGCTGAAGTTCCCGCGACAGAAAGTACCTTGGCCATCAGTAAACATAGAGTCTTCAGTAAACAGAAACTTCACACATTAGCTTGCATCCATGCAGCGGCGTTTTTGGCTGAAAGGTCGGGGGGGGGGGGGGGGGGGAAAAAAGACCAACCCCNGGGGGGGGGGGGGGGGGGGGGGGGGGGGGGGGGGGGGGGGGGGGGGGGGGGGGGCAACAGAGCCAACCCCCACCAGAGCGATATCGGGAGAAAAGTATTACCTCTAAAGGGGCGCGGGGGTTACCCCCCTTAAAATACGCCTCTGCATCGATGGAACTCTCGACTTCGTTCCTAACCCCCTGCACTTCAAAATATGTCTGCAGGTACGGCCAAGAAATCTGCACTGAATAAACCATGGTTTCTCAAGGCAATTTCATGTTCCCCCCTTTCCTCTCAATTTTTCATCAATTAGGATGCATGTAGTCATGAAGCGCTGGGTGTTAAAAAAATCAGATAATCGTCAAGAAAAGGAACATGTTACAGTAACGCTACATACTTTTCCCATGAAAAAGGTACTAGTTACCAGTTCCGTAACCTTCCTCTGAAAAATAACTCGTTACCAAAAAAAGTTACTGAAGAAAGTAATTAATTACTGTAACGCATTACTTTTACTTCGTTACCGTCCAACACTGCTGGTGGATGCTCGGGGGAGTCATGCTGACTACCAGCAGCATGCGTGGATTCGGCAGAGGGCGATGTGCTCGGCATGTGAAGCAAGTATAAGGCTTGGTTGATTAAGCCTACTTCGCTCAATTTATTGTGTGTTTTCTTCATTTTGTGCGCGACTGACATTTATAAGATGTGTGACGGAATGATTTGCAGTGTTGAAGATTTACTGAGGCTTCCATTCGTGAGGAGAGATTTTCAGGATAAATTGGACATAATAGAACTTGGACAGCCAACCCCTGCCATGCCTTGAAGAAAGAAAGAAAGGGCTTCACCCGGCACTTTTAGGACACCAATTAAGAATAAAACCAAGTGGATTACTGGTTGCCCTAAACTGAATGAACTATTTTGTTGGCCCTGCATATTGCCTGCAAAAAAAAAATCTGCATGGAATTCGGGAGGCTTTTGCGACTTTAATTTACATACAGGTCTCCAAAAGAATGAGCGCTAGCAGAAGCATATTAGGTGCTGGCTGAGCCTCAAGACATTCAGCAGTATCCGTTTAGACTGGCAACTGGACGAAAAAAAGACACTTAATTCATCCAACTACACAAAAATAATGTGAGAAAAAATAGTGGTTTTGCAGCAACTGATTGATATTGTTTGTCACTTGGAAAATCATGAACTAGCCTTTCCCGGCCACGCAGAAGCCTCAAGCTCGTTGAATAGAGGAAATTATGTAGAGTTCGCGCATCTGCTCAACAAGTACGACGAACGATTGGCAAGTCACCTGTCGAATTCCACGGTATTTTCTAGCTTGTCTAACAGAATTCAAAATGACTTGATTGAGTTAATAATGAATATGATGCTGTTGGAAATCAAAAAGGAAATCGGCCAAGCCAAATTTGTCTCAGTGCTCCTTGACGAAACAACGGATGTGTTGAACTTAACCCAGTATGCAGATACGTAACAGAAGACGGGGAAGTGGAGGAAAGAATTCGAGGTTTCGAAGATATCAGCGCAGACCGCACGTCGGTCCAAAGATCGTCGGCTGGACTTCTACAAATGAAGTATGAATGTATTATTTTATTTTGTTTTCATACACCGGTGAGAAATATCTGCATGACCTGTATCATAGAGCACCGTACGCCACTGCCATCTACATGCATAATATGTTATATGGGATTTCAAATGCATAACATTTTTAACTAATAGAGGAGTCGATTGTTTCACAATAAATAACAGATTCATCCCACTGAATTACACTTACTGCTCAAGGGCCAGTGCTGCTCATCAAATAACTGCATGCAGAGCAATGCATTTTTATGATTTTAGGAGTGCTAGAAACTGTCAATCATAATTATGCAATTTGTAAATGCCATTGGGTAAAAAAAATAATTGCAGGTTCTTAACGCTTCACTTGAGTTTCCTTTCTATACACTTCATCTGTGTTTAGGAAGTTGTATCCTGCAACTCAAAACAGCAGGAAAGTTGGGAACTGATAAGAACAAAGTATAAGTTTCCTAACACTTACCTGAGGAATAGGTCTCTTATTAAGTACTCCATTATTTAAAATTTAATTTCATAAGTTTCACACACATGCAGTTTCCAGTTGTAATGGATATCAAGTACAAAAACTAGCTTTTAGTTGCAATCTTATAGTTTCATTTCAAGATTGCTTTGGAATATTAATAAATTTAATTTATTGACATTAGTGAGTGTTTATATGATTGAAATCAAGTACAGAAGCAACTTATATCTTGCATTTACTTCATCAACCTCCAATAGCTTTGACCAAAATAGATGTTTGTATCATTTGCATGTAATTTGATTTTCCCTTGAGTCACAGCATTGCTTAGAGCATTTATGTATAAAGGTAAAAGCAGTGGGATCAGCACTGATCCTTTAGGAATACTTTAATTGTATGTGGAAGTTAAAACCATGCTTTCCTTGGTACTTTATTTACTGCTGAGGTTATTCGACTGGTATGATCATAAATCCACTTCTAAGAGTATGGACCTTCTCCTCAAACTGCTTCGGAACTTCTTTCCCTGCTTCCTCTGGAATGCTGTGTGCAACAAGGTTGCATCTCCTCATGATGCTCTTCTGGCCCTCAATTTGCTCCTCTAACTTTACTATATGTTTCTTGGTGAATCAAATCTAATCAGAAGGAATAAATTCATGTAATGATCTAGACATAGAGCAGACTATTTCAGTAACCATTTATTTTATGAAAGACCTGCTCCTCTTTCAATTGGAGAACCAACTCCTAGGATGAGTTTCTGACACCCTTTTAAATTCTTAACTCTTCTCTGATGTTATATATGCTTTTACAAACAAGGAGTTTGTCATGTTTTATTTTGTCAAGTGGCACTCAGTAAGACTGGTCTCAGCCCATGGCTTCACATGCTTCATCAAAATCATTTATCCTTTATTTCCTGACAGAAGTGTAATCAAATGCTCCACATGAATGCAATAGGCTTCTTGATAAATAATCTAGCCTACCATGTCCCACTGGATTTTTATTTGGCAGTGTCAACTGGCCGAGCTGGGAATCATGACCTCAAATATCACTCTCAACATTGTAAAGCTTCTGGCAGCCCACTAAACACAGACTTGTCACTTTAAAATAAAGGAAGGTGCTACCTTTGCCTTGTGTGAAGCTTTTGAGCAATCTTTCTTGGCCTATCAGCATGAAACTGGACAGCTCTTCATTATAGAAGGATATCATGGTCATTAAAATACATCTTACTTCACATTGTGATAGGAAATGGCATGCACTTGAACTAATTTAGGAGGTTTCACATTGGGAAATTTAGAAATTCTTTTTTGTCATGGGGGCACCTGCTATGAAATCAACTTAGTTGACAATTAGAACATTTAATCCATTATATGATCTGAAAAACCCTCTCTGCCCTGATTAAATGACTTTAAAATCCTCCCATCTTAAAAGGTACTCTTGGTTAAAATTGCAAAAAAAACAATATACATGGCACTTATGATGGAAGCCATCACTCTGGAGTATGCAACAGCCCTTATGGCTTTTAGGCCTTAACCGATGTCCTTTTCACTTCAGAAATCCAGCTCGGTCGCAACTTGGTGGTCGAACTCCCATCTATAAAATGTAGTGTCACCAACGAACGCATTAAGTAAGGTGACTTCCTATTCGTCCCTCAAGATGAGCCAAGACAGTTCTGTCAACAGACACTGCCTTTAAATTTTGCCAGCTGGTCCCACTCCATGTTAAAGACCAACAATAGACCTAGATCCAAACCTATCACACAAATTATTCGGAGAAGCGCAGGTCCAAAGTTAACAGTAGGCGTACTTCGGCTAACGTTAAGATGCAGCAGAAGTTTCATGAGACTATGCTTGACTGGCATTAAGCAGTATGTTGTCTAAGGCCATGGGACTGCAATATAGCTAAGTAAACTTGTCGTACATATGGACCCTCAGCACTTATATTTAAAAAAGCCTATTCTTTTCATATTGTTAATGTTCCCATGATACGGACACGTGAGGAGTCGGCGTGCTGGTGGTGAGCTATGTTCGTGAGGATAGTGCGCATGCCCACCAATTGAGACGATTGCTAGATTCTACTTTTTCCAGGAGTCCCCCTGTCAACTGTGGAGATCACTTGACGTTAGTAACACTATCACATGGATACTGTGATGTGACCCGCTCTAGGCAGAGCCTTGCAATCAGAATCGCTGTAATTTGCAGGAAGTTCTTTTGAGAATCCGGACGATCTCATATCCGAAAATCTGATCTGCCCTGCGCTTCTAAAGGCAAGAGCAAGGAATAGGCTATAGGCCTAACATCATTCAGACCATTAGGGTCTTTGTCACATTTCTCAAAGAACTTAGAAGTACAACATGCCATGAAGGTCTACTTTCTGAGAATTTGGGAGTAAATTGGCATGAAGGTCTTCATCCAACATGCCCGCCTTTCAAAGGAAATAGAATCCAGGTTTTCTTTGGGGAAGTAAAGTGTTTTTTTTTGGTTGCAATTAGGTCTTAACCTCACATCAAGGAAGTGACATTAAGTCTTTAAACTTTGTATTCTAGCGTAGATGCCTTTAAATTTGGGGAGACTTTGAAGGAAATTGTGTTACCATGGAATCATGGGTATGGTAAAAAAGAAAAATATTTCCTCAAACTTTTCAAATGAAGTTGTTCAGTGACATATAGTCAATGTTTTTCTGGATGATAATACTTGCTTTTTTAAGGCAAGGTATTCAGAATTTCCATGATTTTGTTTTGCATATGTGCAAGTTTTAGTTGCTGTACCTTGAGTTGACAAATAATAACCAAAATAAAATTGTAGGAGTACATAGTAGAGGTATCCCTTGAAGTACTTAGGAAAGAAGTGTTTAATTATAAATTGAATGCCATTGCCATTCGCAATTTTCACTACTGCCTTGGCTACAAAAGAGAATTGATGTCACTTGAAAACCAAGGTAACTATCAATATACCTGCAAAATCTCCTCTCTCTTTTGTAAAAGGGATATGCCCAAACAGGATGTCATGCATGTGATGGTTCGTATAGTATGGGGCATGAACTTCTCCAAGATGTTCTTGAACAGTGATAGAGGCTGTACAATGGAAATTGATCTTGCATGAGCCTGTGGAGAAGTAGGTCCATAGTAAATATGAGAACATCACTAGTTTGATGAGAAGGCAGATAGTGACAATGAATTAGGATCAACCTTTTCAAGCATCAGTGTCTAGGGCAGCTTGTAATTTATTTCCTACAAGCTATAGCAACTATGTCATTCCTAGACCAAATCTGGAAGCATTCTTTCTTAATTAAAAAAACTATGTACTAGGTGTCAACCTTGGGACTTCAATGCATGCTTTTTTGATCCTCTTGATATAAACTTTCCACTGCGGTTGCACGAGAACATCTGGCATACAGTCCCATCATGAAGCCTCTTGCTACCTGTGTTTCTCATAAAACGGTGTGCCAGGGCCTCTTCGCTGAGCCAAGCAAGAAAAGCTACTTAACAAACAGAGGCAGTGAAGTTTTCTGGATTTCTTTTATACTCTCTCTGGGAACTTCCTCTTAATTTCTCATGATATTCATGTTAGTTGATCATTTAAGGTGCTAGGGACACTAAAATATCTGTCCTCCTGGATTAAAATTCTGTTCTGTAATTGTTGTAGAGGACCTCAATGCAATCCTCAGGTGAACCGCGTGGCCAGAAAGTAGGGTCAAAGGTCATGGCTGACCCACTCCTCTTCGAAAGTTGTTATCTCCTCAACCACTCCTCCAAAATTGCTGAATCTTACACCATTCTCTTCGTTTTAAATAGCTCTTTTAGATGAAGGCAAGGTTGATTTTATGAATTCGTTTCTACGGGCGTAGTAACGGGAAAATCAATTTCCGGGAAACCTTAGCACATCTATAACTTGTGCGAAAATCAATGCATCAGAAAAAGCATTCGTCAATTGATGCGTTTCCTCCTGCTCTATACAGTGTCCCAAAATGAATATACCAAAAAGAAAGTTGAACAACTTTTTTGTTATTTGAGATAGCAACAAATTCAAACGAGATATATTCTGAAGGCTTGTAAGTTTTATTTAATTCAATTAATAAACTTCTACTTGTCTTCCATCATCAGCTACAGTATAATCAATTTTATTCTTCATTCAAATTCTGAAAACACATTTTCCAACACGGCTGTAGGGATGAATAAGACAGAACCATGTATATGAAATTTCAGCACCTCATGATTCCTTGGTTTGTTATGGTAGACTTTTGTCTTCAAAAAGCCCCAAAGAGAGAAGTCCAAAGGGGTTAAATCGTAGGAACGAGCGGGCCTTTTTGTAGGTCCTCCTCTACCAATCCGATGCTCTGGAAAGGTTTGGTTTAAAATTGTTCTAACGTATCGAGCAAAGTGTGGAGGTGCAAGAAAATTTCGGCTTGTTACAAAGAACAGTCTTATGAAGCACCTCCCCACTTAGCTCGATACGTTAGAACATTTTAAAACAAAGCCTTTCAAATCAGCGTGTGACGGGCAAGGGAACGAATAAGTTTTAGGCCCATAAAATCTCCGTCAAGCATCATCTGTATCTGACTATTCCTTAAGAAGTTATGACCAAACAGTTAAATGGTTATGTGATGAAGGCAGTGTTGAGAGGGATGACGAAATGTCCCGAGTTCGGTGGTGTAATGGTAGCACACCTGATCGGCAATCAGGAGGCCTGGGTTCGATTCCCGGTCGTCCCCTGGCTTTCTTTCGTCCTCTCTCGTCCATCCAACCTCCCTACCTTCACAGTTCTTCGCGTCACAGTTACAAGTCACTAGTCAACTTTGCTTGACCATATCTTTTTAATGGACGCTTGGATGCAGCTGATATTTGACAGAGAGCCTCTCTGTCAAATATCAGCTCTCTGTCATGGACCTATGAGGATTATTTTTCCTGCCTGAGAAGTGGCATGGTACGTAGATAGGGGTGCTGCGGTCAGCTACAGCGCCCTCTTTCGGCATGCAGCACCATTTTGTGGGATGTGAGAAAACCTTATAGACTCATTAACACGTTGACGACCAGCCTATTTTTGCTTGTCCGCCGCGTGGGACCACGCGCATTTTTTTTGTCAAAAAATGCGTCCTGCCATCAGGACGCATGGTCCCAGAAAACATTTTTTTTGCCGAGTTTTTTTAAAATGTTGAATTTTTTGGAATTTTTATCAGTAATTACGAAATTATAATCTTCTGGAACGTTCTAATCAGTTCCAGAGGGTATTCATTGATAAAAAAAATCTGCATCCTGGCATTAGGACGCATTGTCGCCAACGTGTTAACTTCTATGTCAAATATCAGCTCCATCTGACTGTCCCTTGAAAAGTTATCACCAATCAAAATATTGTGGTGACTTTATAATGATCCTGTACTTTTCAAGGCTTGCAGAGGAGATTATCTTGTTGTTCTCCTTTAATTGTTATCCTTTAGGATATTACCCTGTTCACTATGAAAGAGAGTGACACCAACATCATACCTTCTGGTGGGTTCCTGACTTCGTCACTCAAGAGGCTATACTGGCGCGTTCAAGCGAGATTGCCTCATCACTAATAGTTCTCATTTATGAAGCAACAACGAATGAGAAGTCTTACGTTTCCCAGCAATCCACGCGATAATTCATAGTTTTCCTTCTTCGAAAAGGAGAGTGGAAACCTTTCCTGCCAAAGAGCGTGACTATGAAGTCCGCGCCAACTCTTACGAGGGGTACGCTAAAGGTTTTGTCCTGAGTTCAAGCCGTTTTCGCATATGTGAAAATGGCTGTTTCTTCTACATCCTTACCAATTTGCATTTGCAACAACCCGACTTATCCCTTTTTTCCCGTTTCGATCAGCCAGCGATCAAACAGTAGTCAGCAGTGCATCGGCAGACGTGCTTAGGCATCACATTATGGTTATCATTTGTAATAATTGCCGAATAAAGTTATTCGCAGCTCTGCCTCGTGGAAGTGACTTGTGCATCGGGGGAGTCCAATCCGCAATGCAGCTGTGGTTAGGATCTTGGGAGATACGGGCACAAGCATATATCCCTGTATATATGGTCCAACCAGAACAAAAAGATGGCGAAGAGACAAAACTTTCAGCACACCCTGGATCGTTTTTCCATTCCCCGATTTTGTGGAGGAGGGTGTAATCTAAAAAAAATTGACCTTATAAAATACTAGGTTTGCATGTTGTGAAACGATATTCAATAGCTCAATGAAAACTGCAAGTCAGTACGAGAGTACGATAATACTATTTTCCTCATAATGTAAAATTTGAAGCCTAAACGAAGAACAAACTTATGCAAACTGCATTGACACATTAATGGAAAAGAATAGCTTCTATTGATACATTCACTTAAGAATGTTACCATTTTAGAGTTTCTTTCCGATCAGCGAGAATTTTCTTTCAAGCTTCCAATAAAGCTAAGCTTGATTGAGATTTTGATCTCTGAAGCAGTATCTTTGATTTCCTAGTTCCTACGAAGAGCAGGACCTGTTTGAACCTACTCCCTTCCTTCCTTAAGCATAGCTCTGCTATCTGCTATCATCCGCTGTGCCATAATCTCGCTAGCTTGACGGGAAGTCCAACTAGAGCTTCCTCTCTTTGCTATCTCTAAGTAACAGCGATCCTTATCCCGTGCTACTCGTGGTTTGTTTTGTTGTTGTCAGAATGTACTTTTAACTTGCAACATCTTTTGGTAATTTTTTTTCAAACAACATTTGGCTTCTATGAACGCGCTGAATTAATAGAGTTCTGCAAATCCAAAAATTCGTGGACACGGCTTATCACATTTAACTGTACCGTCGTTTCACGGAAGGTGACGACTCGTAACATTTTCATGAAGTTAATGATTTGTTTCTTCAGTTCGTGAGCTTTTTTGTAATCACTCGCTGTTACCCGTGAAATATTCACGACCACATAATTGAGGCTAATCCACTTCCGTCTCATCCCATTCAAATGAGACACTGCTGGCATTGTGAGCACCCATATTTCGACTCAACATCATTGAGTCCGTCCCTTCACTCCTCCCCCCCCCCCCGAAAAATGACATGAAATACCTTCTTTCTTTTTTTTTAAAGGGAATTCTGTCCACAATATTCAAACGAGACACCATACGCATTTCGAACCAACCACTAGTCTGACCATCAGAGCCCCTGTGCCAGGTAAACTTGTGCATATCCTTGTTGTGAAAGAAGGTGTTGGTGATGGTCTGGCCATCGCCAGCACGGAAGTCCAACAACTTCCTGTCACTCCTGTTCAGCATGGCTTCCTGACCGAACTGACCGATCACACCACTCCATGTAGCATCGTCTTTTCCAACTCGTGCATTGAAGTCCCCCATCAGCACAACGCGGTTGCGGCTCGGAATCCTTTCTAAGGTTCCATCCACCTCCTCCAAGAACTCATTGTAATCTGACTCGCTGATCGGCCAGTAGACCTGACCGACAACCAAGACTCCGACTCTCTCCATTCTAAAGCGGATCAGAGGGACATGCTCGTTGACTAGGTTTCATTCAATGACGCTGTCAGCCAGTTGGGGAATGAGTATCCCACGGCCCAAGCAAACACGGTTGAGTCGACTTCACTCCAATAGAGGATCCGTCTAGGGTAATACTGATGTTCAGAGCCCGTTTCCAATTTCGTTCAGCATTCGATTCCGTTCCTGGTCTGCCCTTGGGGCATCGTGCCAAGAATACAGTATGACGAATGGCAAGTCGACTAATAGGCCTGGATGTAGCATGACAGGATCCAACGCCCCCAGAAACTTCGGATTGCCCAGCCCCAGTAGCCAACTTATCAATAGTCACCTTGGGAGCACAGTGACTATCGCAGTCCTGAATATCCTGGGCGACGACTGAGTCATTATGAAATACCTAAGCTGAACTCATCATGTTGGTTTTGGTTTGGTTTGGTCATGGGGGTGATGGAGGTGATGACATATGAAATGTTTGTTATCCACG
The DNA here is from genome assembly GCA_905338385.1 of Darwinula stevensoni. Classification (NCBI taxonomy): domain Eukaryota; kingdom Metazoa; phylum Arthropoda; class Ostracoda; order Podocopida; family Darwinulidae; genus Darwinula; species Darwinula stevensoni. The sequence continues at coordinate 58,780 of CAJPEV010001236.1, read as the reverse complement.
CTGCATATATGGCGAAATTTTTAAAATTATTAATCGAACCTGTAAAATGTATCCCAAGGGGAGGGTTACGACCACCAAAACCCCCTCCCCCTTGGGCACGCCATTGGTCACTCTCAGCGGAAGCCCCTGTAATATGATTGGACCTGAGATACCACTACTTTCCGCATCACTGGGGTCCATCCTCGCAACCTGGACACGCGAACCATTAAGGACTATCTGAGATAATTAATGACTATCATTTTTGTTAACTGAAAGGCATATTAATTTGGGATGTATTGAGGCCAGACACAGTATGACTTTCCCCAAACTTCATTTTCATTTCGCACTGAACATCAGTCACGATGGCAGAGAGAAAGTCATCAGTAATGTGAAACCGATTTTCAAAGGGTTTACCTTTCTTCAACCTCAATGAGATATCTCCTCATCCCACCAAATCGATCGGCCACTGCTAGCCACCATTTCAATCTCAGCTCATCTAATGAACTCGGCACAAAATTATCCCGTAAATTAAAAAAGCAGAAGATCCAGACACTGATATTAAGGCCGAAGAATCATGAATCTGGCATAACTAAGACCCGATATCTGGCAACAATGGAGGCCGGGGCCGGAGCCATCGTGCTAAGCCTAAATTAATCAATTTAATCTAATTTCATTTTTTATGGCGAAATGGTGCACTGGAAGCAAGAAAAAGGGCACTTTTTGCCACCTACAAGTCAATATCTTTCGTTTAGAGGGTCTCTTTCCTCTGAAAAATTCCCCAGAGCGGCTACAGGGGGGGGGGGGGCAATATATACTGGAACGAAATTCACATCTCCAAAAAGCGAGATTCTGTGATCTCCACAACCATGAGGAGATGGGGCTTCAAATTAGCTGGAGCGATTCTGTGTTGAGAGAGGAAGAAGATACCAAATTTCGTTCCTGTTGATGCTCTCAGAGAGGAATACGAGACGGTTGAATTTTGTCGCCAGAAGGGGTTGAAGAAAAGTAATGGGCGCGGTAGCGCCCATTGATCATGCAGGCCATCATGTTTTCCCTTTGCATTTTGAAAAGGATCATAGGGTTTTCCTCACTTGAGCCCATTTTTTTTACCCAAGAAATTACAGAAGGTGACCAGAACCCGTCATGGAGAGAAGGGAAAGGATTGCAATCTGGCCCTTCATTGAACGTATCCAATGATATATGCCATTATCATCATTACATCATGACAAAATGTATTGAAGCTTTGAAGACAAGAGCATGTTATTACTGCAATGAAGGAACAAACGAAGCGTATCAAACACCATGATATGAATTAGTTGATCACCCTAATGAATAAATGAAGTAACTGCTTCATGATGTCAAATTGTCCATGATTAAAGAATCTGCAACAACTTTGTCAATGTCTGCATTCAAGCCTTTCTGTTAAGCACACCTTTTTGATTCATCTGTTGGAACACATCCATGACCCGTGGCATCGAGAGTTGCACTGGGTATTATTGGCTACGCACTTGCACCTTTTGTTATTATTTTTTAAAAATTTAGATACATCGTTCGCAATGGCGTATTTTAAGAGGGGCAGGAGGGGAGGAGCAGCTGTCCCCCTTGCGCCCCTGGGACTGAGTCTGGCGCCCCCTTGTAGGCAATAATTTTTCCCATGATATTACTTGGGTGGGGTTTGGCGCCCTATCCCTTCAGCCAAAATACGCCACTGATCGTTCGCCTTTCCCACAAGCTTCTCTTCATTCTTCGAAGTCTAGGACGTCCTAGTGCCTGAGGATGGTCTTCCCGTGCTCCAGCCGGGCTTTCTTCTCATTGATCTTTTGTAGCCTTGACCTCCGCGACGAATCTCTCGTACCTATCTATCGGGAACACTGTGTTGTTGGGAGACTCGGTCTTCTCTTAGAGCTCCAACAGATATTCATTGAACGGGGTTTTCGTGCCCGTTATCACGGATTTGAAGGAGGATTATCAGACGAAAACCACTAGAGCTGTTGATGAAACGAGAACGTTCACTCTCACTTGTATCACACTGAACAAGGTGAGAGGATAAGGCTGTCAGTGAAAGCGAAAGGATGAAGGCACCTCCCTTATTGTTTTCCCAAGGCCAGGCGCACTACATCTAAGTCTTATCCTCGATAAAAAAAATAATAGTCGAATTGTATATCATTAGGGGTCTAGATATCCCTCCTGAACTTGCACAAAAGTCCATCGTGTGGGTTAACTTGCATAAGAAAGAATGCATGCAAGTTAACATGCATAGGAAAATTGGACTGGTTCAAGTTGCACTGTATATTTTATGCAAGTTCAACTTGTACGGAAAGGTCAACTTGCATACGACATATGCAAAGTTGGGCTCCTGCAATGGCAGGGAAAAAAACTTTAGCTGAAAACCCTGACTGAGTGGGGGACAGAGGAAGGATTCCATGCGTCAGTTGTGCATTTTTGTGTGACTCAGTTGCATAATTGCAGAGGAAAGATTAGGCCAGTTTGAAGTGGACTAATATTTCGTGTGAGCCTTGCAAAAATATACATTAAGGTCATGGCCTAAATTTGTTTTATGGATGTGAGATGGAGCCTTTGCAGCGAATGAAAGTCGTCTCATTCGAATTCAAAGAAACTTCTTTCATGTTGATCTTTGAGTCTGCGATATCAACAGTTACAAAAGCAGATCTAGAAATCCACTTGCAGCAATGTGAATAAAGTATCCTATTCGACTTTCTGAATCCTGCATCTAATATATATAGACGATCCTGACTGACTGACTGACGCTAATTTTAACCATGTTCCAGAAAGGTTAGAAATCTGAAACTTGGTACACATGTACCTTTTGGGATGCAGAGTTCAGAAAAAGTCCGACTTTGGAGGTACATGCCCTGGGTTACAAATTTTGGGGGGAAACGTTTTTCTTAAATATATTTTGTGACAGATAAGGATGGCATTCTGAGAGCTAAGTTGATGTGCTAGGTTTGCTGGTGTAGTAGTGTCATCTCTATCTGTCAATCAGAAGGTCGGTGTTCAATTCCTGGCCATTCCTTGGCTTTCTATTGGCTTTTTTTGCCTTCCATGTCCCGTTACTCATTCCCCCTTCTTAACATTATTTTTGCTTGAGTAAAACGGAGAGACGTAGAAAGCAGAAACTTGGCATGGACGTGCCTACCGAGATGATAAGTTCAGGAGAAATGAAACATTTTAGATCCATGCCCTTTGGGCATATTTTTGTGAGCCGACGTTTACAAGTATTTTTTTTTGTCCTGGCGTATTGAGGTAGTGTGGAAAGATGAAATTTTGTACATAACTACATATTGGGATGCTGCAGAAAACTTTAAACTTTAGAAGTAAATGCCCTGGGGGCACAAATTTCAAAGGGAGATGTTTTCAACAATTTTTTGCATCAGTTAAACTGATGAACATGGAAAGCTGAAACTTTGCAATGAATGTGACTACTGAGACAAAGAGTTATATCAAAATGTTAAGTCTCGATTTATCGTCTGGGTGAAATTTTTCGAGGTGCGATGTTTTGAAAAAAAAAAACATGTTGCGGTGAATTGGACAGAAATGGAAAAGTGAAACTTGGCACACATATAAGTGACATGATATTACTGAGCCGAGGGAGTACTCAGTTTTCATGGGGCATCCCCTCCGGGCAAAGCTTTTCGGTGGGTCGCCATTCCATGTACATTTTTTTCCGCCAGCAAAAAGGGGAAACGTATCAATATAAGGCTGAAACTGGGTGGCATAGAGTTCCCTAAGTTTACATTTCAAAAGAAAAAAAATTTTCACTAAAACCGATTAGGGCACTTTTTTCTGTCCCATTTTCCTTTTTTTTTTGATGCAACGAAACAGAGACAGAAAATTTCATATTCCCTCAGAAGTACCTGTTTGAGGGCTGAGTAGAGAAAAAATCCTAATTTTGAAATATGTATGGCGAAAAGCTTTGCCCGGAGGGGATGCCTTGACTTGAATGGACTTTGAATGAACTTTCCGGGAGAACCTGAGCAAATATCGCAGATGTGAATATGTCCATGCAATACAGAGAACCACCTCTATCGATCTATCGGAGAACATTTTAAGATTTCCACGTTGAAGGCGTATCAGGGAAGCATTCATGCGCGAGCGTACAGGAGGGAGGAGAGGGTGGGGAGCAGCCGAAAACGAGAGGCATCACGAGTGAGCGGGGAAAGAAAAGTTGGTGCTTCGGCCATAGATACTCTCAAGAGACCCTTTGCTGTCGACGAGTCAAAAAAAAATGCTGTGATTTTGCCCCAGAGACACCCAATCGGCAGCGCCGATGAAAGCTAGCTAAGAGGGAGGCAGGCGGTGGAAGTCTTTCAGGGAACGCTCGGTTGGAATGAACTTTGCAATAGAACCTGACCTTACATTGCAAGCATGAATGTGTCCATACATACCAGCGAACCCCCTTCATCGATCTATCAGAGAATATTTCAAGATTTCCATGTTGAAGGCGGATAAAGGGAGGCATTCACAAGCGAGCGTACAGGAGGGAGGAGAGGGGTGGGGGCAGTCGGAAACGAGAGGCATCACGAGTGAGCGGGGAAAGAAAAGTTGGTGCTTCGGGTATCGATACACTCGAGAGACCCTTTACTGTCGACTTGTCAAAAAAAAAATTCGTTATTTTGCCCCGAGATGCCTGATCGGCCGCGCCGATGAATGCCCGGTCAGGTGGAGGCGGGTGGTGGATATCCTACCGGAAACACTCGGCTTGAATGAACTTTCCGAGGGAACCTGACCTTACATTGCAAACATGAATGTGTCCATACATTCCAGAGAAACCCCTTCATCGATCTATCAGAGAATATTTCAAGATTTCCATGTTGAAGTCGGATCAGGGGGGCATTCACACGCGAGCGTACGAGAGGGAGTAGAGGGGTGGGGACAGCCGAAAACGAGAGGCATCACGAGTGAGCGGGGGGAGAAAAGTTGGTGCTTCGGGCATAGATACACTCGAGAGACCCTTTGCTGTCGACGAGTAAAAAAATATGCGGTGATTTTGCCCCAGAGACACCCAATCGGCAGCGCCGATGAAAGCCTAGCTCAGATGGAGGCGGGCGGTGGGTATCCTGCCGGGAACGCTTGGCTTGAATGAATTTTCCGAAGAAACCAGAGCATAGATCACAAAGATGAATTCATCCACGCACTCCAGGCACTCATACCTATCGATCTATCAAAGAAAATTTCACGAGTTACGTCTGAAATGCGATTTCGGGCGTTTTTCGACACCTTTTTTGAATGGGGGGCGAAATATCATTTTGGTTTGAATGAACTTTCCGAGCGAACCACCCACCGTAAAGGGAAGAGCGAAGTCTCACTGTCATCTAGAGAGTCTTTTCTATCGATCTATCAGAGAAGATTTTGTGATTTTTGCTTTTGAGGAGCCAGGGCTCGCATTCTGTGGCAAGCGCGTAAACGTTGGCAGAGAAGAGGGGGGGCGATTTTTATCCCTGTCAGAAACGTAATTTATTTCGCGGGAGTCCGGGTAGACATCATGGTGATTTTTGCATGGACTCCTTCCGAAGATTCATATCTATCGATCTATCAATAAATCTGGCGTGATTTTTCACCCACATGTGTCTGGCGACGCATTCTGGTGAAGGTATTGTCAAGGGCCAGTGGGGGGCGATTTTTCTTTAAAAAATGCACAACTTTGAATAAACTTTCCGAAGGAACCCTTGCAGGTATGAACACGATTCTGGCGTCCCTGCAATCTAGAGACTCTTCCCTATCGATCTATCAGAGAACATTTCCCGATTTTTGCCTTGAAGCCGAGAAAAACAGAAAAAACCACGCGGAGTAGCGTTTTTTGCCCCAATTTCAAGCACATTTCGGTACTTTTCTCCAAAATGCTCTGTACAAGGCCCATGAGATTTGGCGTACAGCTCGACCGATAGGTCCTCTAAAATCGCATGCATGCTTTTGTCTGTGGTGGATCTGTGGCCCGAATGGCGGTCGAAATACTTTTCTCAAAAATTCGACTATTCTCAGTTATATGGCCGTTTGACCTTTGACCTTTTGAGTCAGCTTGAATCTCAACCTCTCATTTAAAAGTAGATTGTCTTAGCTTTCCAAATACGTTATTTTCGGGTTCCTCTGACCAACGGTTTCCGAGTTGTAGTCGTTTGAATTCGACTCATCAAATGGCCATCTAGCGGGAACTTTGGCAGTGACTTTTGGCCAAACTATGGGTCGGAGGTGACTGTGCGACCCCTCTTTGCACTTCCCTAGGGACTCCCTACAACAATTACTTTTCAGATTTCGAATCCCAGACGGTCGATTTTTCCTCCCCTACTACCTTAATGTGAGGACGTAGCGGTATCTTACTTTCATGGCTCTCAAAGTCCCGTCGTAACTCGTCTGTTTCTTTTCCTCCAGTGAAGTTTATCACCAAGACTTCTTCATACATAGCCAATTTTAAGGCTCTCTTTTTGAGGACGAAAGTTTTCCCTGTCCCACTGGTACCACCAATGAAGATGCACCGGGATGCTTCATTCACCAATTTACATTGTTGGGGAGTGAGGAATGTCATCGCCTCCATCTGTTTTTGGCACACAGAGAACAACTCAGTGGGATTGCGGGGCAATTCCGTTGCTGATGCAGCGGTAACGTAGAGGTTGAATATGCCTTCGAAGGTCTCCTTGACAGAGGACGAGGGACTATTGCCCGAGGGCTTTTCCAGCACTATCCCTTGTCTTCTCAAAAACCTCTTCATGCCTCCCAGGGTATTCAAGTCTTCCGACGTGAGAATTTGTGCCCTACAAGCATCACACATGATTCCTTTCTCCAAATCCGACTGGAAAAGCAAGGGAAAAGCGGCGAAACCAGCCAATTGCACACGTTTAGTCAGTTCACCGCAAATGATTCGAAAAAATTTAATGTCTTTCAGTAGTTGCTGGATGGCACCTTTGAACGATTTTAGTATGGTCTTCGGGTTCGACATCGATGTTGTTGACTTAACTTCGAAAAAGAGGCCTATGACCTTTTCGTCAGACATTCCAATGCCAAATACATCATGCTCACCATATTCCAGGCCTCTCTCAGTCTCTCCTTTCATATTGAGGATTTTCTTCATTCGTTGTTGTCCAATGCCCCTCCAGAAAGTGCTATTGAAGTCGTAATTTGCTACTGTAAGCGATGGAACATCCTTGAAGGCATATTTCAGTTCATTGAAAACCAAGGCAATGGATTCATCACCATTCATTGGCATCACATGTTCCTTGATGGCCTTATGTTTTAGGTAGTTTAATTTCCTATCTGAGAAAATGTATTCCTCAGGGAGAGAATACGACTTCTTGCCGGCTTCTGGGTAGTACTTTGCCACATACTCCTCAGCAGCCTCCTTCATGGGCCTTTCACATTTTCCTCCCATATCCGTCTTGAGGTCGTCCCAAATTTCCAAGATCCCTCTTCCTTCAGAGCTGTCCAAATGTTTCAAATTTGGAGAGCTCTGAAGATTTAGAGAAGATCTCATGTCGCAGAAATGACATCCAGTGCCAGGAAGCTGTTCAGAAAGAAATTTGTTATTAATTCATCTTTCTTCCTGCAGTGCAGAGAGAATCATGAACTCGGAATATATTTTCATCTAAAGATTCAGTGATTTTAAAATCTGGGAATATTAAGTGCCTTCTGAAGTTCTGAATAATAATTCTACTGGGAATTTCCGACCACCTACTGTCTGAGTTCAAAGTAGGGAGACAAAAGCACAATATGTGAATGGCTTCCTATATCATAATAATAATGTCATCTTTGCTTCAGGTGTGAGTCATGATGATTTGTTTGCTTTGATAGGTAAGCGGATCAGAAGATGTTTAAAAAAATTCCTTTAAGCTGAGAGGAATTGAGTGAATAAATAAAGATGGAAGGAACCATGGGATATCAAGAAACGGGACACACATGGGAACAAAGTGGAAAGTTTATATCATAATGAACAAACTGAACCTTCTGCGAATACGCAGAGCGAACTCGCAAGTAGGCAATGTACAAATGCCATTCATGGATACTGGTTCCGTAAGTATCTATAGTAATCCGACTTGAACAAATGTCTGTCCCTGAGACTTGTTCATAATCGTGACATGTAAGCTCTATAGGGAAATGATGTTCGCAAAGATGAATAGGTATGGTGACTTGGGTTCACGCGGCCAGTGAAACTCTAGGCAGCTAGTGAATGCATGCATGAAGCGCATCCGTGATCACCTCAACTACTATGGGTGTTCAAATGAAATGGGGACTTTTAGTCCCGTACCATAGGGTAACTTTCGACTATGAGTAACAGCCCTTGCCTCCTTTTCGTTTGAACCACCCTAGTGCTAAGAAATTTGCGTTCAGGTCTCTCACAATGATAGGCGTGTCGTTGCAAATGTCATTCCCAATCATAAGATTCCGTACACGCATCGGGATAGCATCAATTTTTCGGTTTAGGGCGTGCAGAAAGAAACCCAGAGTATTAAAATTGGTGAAGAATTCAAACGGAAATGTGTCCCGTCGATCGGCGCCATCACCCCCCCCCCCCTGATCGTTCTTCACAATGTCGATCCTGTGATGTGTCTAATATTCGCTTCATAATCGGGACGACACATCCTCATTGTGTCATTGTGCCACAGGGACATAGAATGAGCACGTTTGCTACTCACTTCGGCATCGCATTCCATATGTCGGTGCCCAAACAGCTCGTTCACCATATTATCGGTATATTGTCGATAATTTCAACAATCGTTGCACCTTAAGGAAGGAAAAGCTTTTGCACTGCCGTAGTGTCCGTTAAACTCGCGAAAATCGCGAGTGTTTTCATCTTCCTCATAGACAGCGTTTTCAAGTCTGGCGGAAACTCCAATGGGTTCGAATGGAACACCATGACATGATCATGACAACAGCCTTGCCGACGTTTACCTTTCTCCGCTTCAAAATGAAAAGCCAGGCTTTGCTAAACAGAGCATTCCACATTCATGGGGTCGAGATCATGCGAAACGGCTGATCGTCCAGTACTCGTGGAAAAGTTTCATACACGACATACTCAAATGGATGTCGACTGATCGTAGTCAAATGGTAGACCTTGCTGGAAAGGGTCGCCACCCAGCACAACTACTTTCACACCGAATCGGTCATCGTCAATCGAGTTTCGCAACCCCCGTTCCAACGTTGACAGCGCTTCAGCAGGCGCCATCGGCGCTTCATGCCAAATAATGACGTCAGAAGCTCTAACCATCGCCTCATTTTTACGCCATGAATGACACTTGCAGCATGTGAATCCGTGTGGTGTACAGGAATTGTTTACCAGCTTCGCTTGCTCCATCGATAACAGCGACGTACTTCCCATTCCGAAAAAATCATGCACAGCTGCATTTCAACAACTTCATCTATATCGTAAACGTAAAGTTGAGCATACATTAGTTGCTGAATGAATTAGCGGAGGAACGACATTATCAAATGTATGCAGACGGGTCGTAGTCAAATGGTAGTCCTCACCAGATGTTTTGAAGCAATAAGAAATATTATCGATAATGTCAACATTAGTTGCGCAGATTAAACCGGAAGCCGACGCGTTTGCGCTGTTGTACTGTATGTTAAACTCGCGAAAATTGCGAGCATTTTCAACTCGAGCGGAAATTCCAATGGGTTCGAATGGAACACCGTAACATGATTATGACAACAACCTTGGTAAATCATTCATTTCGAAGCGGAGAGAGGCAAAGCCAAGCAGTGCTGAACAGAGCATTCCACATTCACAGGGTCGAGATCTAGCGAAACTGCTAGCATGTCGTTGGGCGTCCCCGTCCATGCAGCGAGAATATGGGTTGAAGGTTCCATGCGTACGCGCGCTAGTCTCCGCGAAGGCTTAACAACATTATCTTGCTCTACAAATAATGCAGCTCACCTCATGACATTAACGTCTTCACGTTGCTCACTGGTCAGTGCACCCTTTTTCAGCACTGCCGCTTCTCTTCCGTGGGCCCACCGCATATTCTTAACACTTTGCGTACCGCCCACCGAGCTTCTCGTTTAATAGTCCTCTTTCGAATCATTTTTCTTAGCCATATAATCTTATAGGCGTGAAGCTTTAAGCTAGGGCAACTGAGGCTTAGGACAGAGCTGCGGATGGATGGGGTAAAATGCCCATACCACAAAAATCATAGAAAGGCACAGGTTTGTAGGCCTAACAGCGGGGTAGATGAACTACGAAACGCGTCAAGGCTGTGACAGGGAAAAGAAAAGGCTCGTAGGTCCATCGGTTACCAAGCCTATAATCTGGAAAGGCATAGGCATGTAGGCCTGTGGGCCTACATCTAGCTTGTGTCTTTAGTGGCAAAAGCTACATAGTTCAGAGGCTACACCAACGTCTCACCCGGTATATTGAGTTACTTGTGAGTTTGTTATTCCGAAGGGCAAACAAAGGCGTGTTCATAGCGACCATGGTCGCGCCTTCGACGCTCCATTATCCAGAATCGTGATTAATTTCCTTTTTTTAGGGGCCAAGTCCGGAGAATACGCTGGATGGGGTAAAACATCCCAGCCCAGTTCCGAAATTTTCTGGCGAGTCATCTTTGCAACATGTGGACTAGTGTTATCATGCAGAAGGAGAACTTTGTCGCGTTTGGGAGGCTCTTTTTGAATGACGTCAGCCAACTTCTGAAGTTGAGCAGCGTAGACGACGGCAGTCACCGTGGTACCGGTTAGCAGGAGCTCATAGTACAACATTTCTTCTGAATCCCACCAACAGCAGAGAAAAACCACGTTGGTTCCTTCCAGCTATACTGTTTGGGAGTGCAGTGCAGCGAAATAGGAATCAGACCATGAACTGTATCGGTGCAATATCCTATGGCTGTGGAACTTTTGTAACGTGAGTCACGAGTGGCACAAGTCAGAGAGTGATGCTTTTCTTTCTTCACATTGATTTGGTGCGTAAGTGAATATAAGAATTCAACGAAATCCTGCTAAAAGATGGAAACATAGGGCAGATAACTAGAAGTAATTAGAGAATTACGATGAATGTATACTACCCTCCAAAAGTCTTGCAACACTTTCTCGTGTTCAAAATTCTTCCCATCTGTAGAATCATCTGCACAATTTGTATATCCTCAGGCAGCGTAACCTGTTACCAATTGCAAAGCCCAGATCAGGATCTGGTTAGGATTTGCGCCATCGTATGTACAAAAATTAGTCTCAGAATCCTTCTGGTTCGGGTTTTCAGCATGGAACAATTAAAACCCGTCCCCAACCAATTATTGGAAAGCCAACTTCCCTTCTTGCACGCTATGTGAGAATCACGCTTTCTCTATGCGTATTAAGGAAAGGATTCCTGTCGGTGTCCTCCAAATCTCTTGCCAGTATTTTCATGATATCTAATTTGATACAAATGATACAAAACATATTGCATAAAGAGAGAAAACATTTTTATTTCGATAATTTCTTATCTTAGCTGTAGAAAGCGGCCATTGCCATCACGGTTTCAGCTACTAGAGGGTGGTTCATAAACAATGACCCATTTTCAGAGTGACACTGTAGCGTAGCGGATGGAGAAGAAGAGCCGTAATTTCTTAGGCATGTAGTCTGGTTGATGTAATTCATATATTTCATTTTTATTTCCCTAGGTCAGACATTGAGATAAACGGGTAGAGTGTCCCTCAGCGCGCTAAAATAGTGGAACTCTACTTTGAACACAAGTCAGTAGTGTTAGCGCAACATGAGTTTAGAAACCACTTCAATCTCCGTATTGCTACATCAATCAAGTCTGTGGGACGTTATTTTTCAAATTTCCGTTCAAGTTGTTCTGTTGCTGATGTGCGACCTCCTGGGAGGTCAAAGTGTGTCCGAACGCCAGTAAACAGAGCCAAGGTTGAAACAGCAATCTTACGGAGTAAGATTGCTCCTTCAACAACCTTACATGAGCTTAAAGCTTCCTAATCAAGAGCATATGTTCAATAAGTCCGAAAACCCCGCACCAGATGTCAAAAGATGCTTATTTCTTTGTCATGCGCAAAATCGGTGTTTACACGGGTCCCGTCCTTGAGGCATGGATCTGAAAACCCGTGTCAACACGAGGCCCGTCCTCAAAGTGTTTTAATAGGGAGAATTACAGGTTTTTGACAAGAAATCCTCACTATTTGCATGAAAAACCACTCCATAGCCAATGTCTAACGGTATGCATCATACAGTAAGGGTTGTGTTGAGTTCTGCTGATGCTGACTGTTGGTGTTAGCTGGCGCGTAGGACGTGTAGGACTCCGTAAGATTGCTGCTTCAACCTTGGCTCTGTTTACTGGCATTCGGACAATCTTTGGCCTCCCAGGAGATCGCACATCAGCAACAGAACAACTTGAATGGAAATTTGAAAAATAACGGCGCACAGACTTGATTGATGTAGCAATACGGAGATTGAAGTGGTTTCTAAACGCCCGTTGCGCTAACACTACTGACTTGTGTTCAAAGTACAGTTCCACTATATTCGCGCGCTGTGGGACACGCTACCCGTTCATCTCAATGTCTGATCTAGGGGAATAGAAAATAAACTATATGAATTACATGAACCAGACTACACGCCTGAGAAAGTACAGCTCTTAATCTCCATCCGTTACGCCAGTGTAACTTTGAAAACGGGTCATTGTTTCTGAGCCACCATGTATATCCACAAATATTTCATGGAAACAATCTGGTTCAGAATTTCAATCCGAAACATATACTATACACAGTTCACCTTGTCTCCATTCCTATTATTGGCAAGGCCGATGGGAAGTCATGGTCACGATATTAGAAGATCCCTGTTTCCCTTCATTTCTTGGTTATTAATAAAAACAGAAGATTTTTCAAGCTAAATGACAGGATTATTTTTTTTTTTAAGATGCACAGAGAAAACATTCTTCTCGCATGGCGTTCAAGAATAATAGTAGGGTTTCCAATAATCGGTTGGGTAGGATTTTAATTGTTCCTCACTGAAAATCTGGAGCAGACGGATTCTGAGACGAATTTCGGACAATCACGCACGAATCGTGACACAAGTAGGTGCCTTACAAAATAGGTAACAGATTAAGCTGTCTGACTTCATGTCACTTTTGCATATGATGCGATAGATGCCGTGAATATCGATCCCGGAAAAGTATTGCAAGACTTTTGGAGGGCAGTATATTCAGATTCTTTTCAGGAATCTGAAGAGACGTTGGTTATTCTTATAAGTCATGCTGTAAAAATTATTTTTTTACCAGGATAAGGAGGAATAATCCCTCCACAAAACCCACTCTTGGTCATGGGTGTTGTAGCATACATAGTGAGCTATACTATTTTTTACAAGAAGATCCCTGGTTCCCGAATGTTACTTTCGAGACAGAGGCACAAACAACCCCATTCTGGTCTCCACACAGGCTGACAATCTCCCTCGCCAGCTATGAAATAGAACACGCATCTATTCCATCGAGAGATTGCTCCAACCTTTCACAAGGAAGCGCTTTAAAGATTCCGCATTTGAATGAACCTTAATGGAGTTAATGTGCTCCAACTTGAACCCAACATCCAGCGGATTGAGTTCGGGTAAGGTGGCGGGTCATCCACTAGTGGATTAGCAAATTGTATTGCAGCCAGTTTTGAGTCATACTGGCCTCGTGAGCAGGGGTTGAATCTTCCTGGACCACCACTTCTCGTTTTTTAATAAATCATGAGTAATGGGGCACATATTAGGCACATGAATGTCGGCCATGTAGCTCTCCTTTCGAAGTTTGACCCTTTGATTCACAAAACGAGGAAGTCTTGCCTATGGCAGACACTCCAGCCCTATCCATCAACAACACTGGATGATGTGACCTATGGATCTTGTTCACACCAACAGGCAATTCCTTGACACGTGACAGGGCACGAAAGAGCGTCGCGGATTTTTATCATTGTATTATATGTGTTTTGCATAATTTTGCGATACAATACTACCGCACCCATGACTAAGCACCAATCTTTCCTGCTCTTCACCTCTTCGATCTCCTGAACTATTAGGGTGATTTCGAAAAGGAAAACACCATAGTAACGAAAAACCCATTACTACTCTTTAGCTTATTGAGAATTGAAATGAAGGGAATACCGTGTGTGGTCGTATGGGGTACTAGATATACAAAACGAAGTATTTTTTGATATAGCCAGAGTTTGGCTGGCAAACAAAAAAAACTCGAGAGAATTGATACGTATCATTAAATAACAACGTTACCAGTGTTATACAAGGAAAGTTGCTTTGCAGCTCAGCATTTTACTAATATGCTGTAGTTGTTGTACTTGCGTTATTTGGGACTTTAGCTAAAGTCCAACCACCTTGCGTTAAAACTGTGGAAACACCATAAAAATTGCATTGGCAACAAAATAAATATATTTTCCGCTCTTCATTGACGAAGAAAATTAAGACACTTAGGTCATATCTCAACTGTTTGCTTTCAGTTAATTCATCCTGCAATGGAATAATTTAATGCAGACACTATCCGACCAAGAGAAATATCCAAAGAAAAAGTTTCAAGCACACTTACCATGCTTGACGACTGCTTGGCATTATGCATGACTCCTCTTGATTCAATCTGTTGGATGACACTGTTTCCAAATTAGGTTACTTTTAAGATAAAAAAAAATGAATTTTCAGAAATAACACTCAAGCACCCACGAGTATATAAGGTATTACAAAAGTCAGGAACCATAGGGGGAAAAAAAAACATTGGAATCATTTCCAGCCTATATTGTCTGAAAATCACAAGAAAATCTAAGTTAATTACGAAACTCCTTAGTTCCTCTAAATCCAAATTCTTGCTAAGTGGCCCAGAGTGATTCTGAGTGACTCATGTTGACCCAAGGTGACCTAAATTATCTAATTGACCCAACTTGACCCTCATCAACCAATGGAGGTCCCGTTTTACAGGAATTGAATAAGTGACCAATATTTAACCCATTCTTGCACATAGCGACCCCTGTTGACACATTGCGATTCGTGGTGATCCGTTTCGACCCATGTGGAACGATGAGACCTACCATGAATCTCACTTTTTCATATTAGCCAGAGTTGACCAAAAGAGATTCAAGGTGGCCCATGGGGATCCAAAGCGACCTAAACTGTCCAATCTACCTAGCTTGGGCATACTTTTTCTAAGGCGATACAAGTTTACTAATGTTGAAAAGATTGGCAAAATTGATCACTTGTCATCTTGAATCTCTCTTGGTGAGCTCTGGCTACTTTGAAAAAGAGAGATTTAGGGTAAGGTCGCAATGAGTGACCAATGATTACTCATTATTTATCTGAGTCACTTGGACCATTTTTTGAGAATAGAGGAACTAAGGAGTTTCACCACAGATTAGCTTCTGAGTTTTAGAAAATCTAGGCTGGAGATGATCCACATGTTATTTCCCCATGATTCCTGACTTATGTTACACCCTGTATATACTACGTTACAGTATGTTATAGGGGCTTACTCCCTGAATAAATACGTGGGGAGGTCGGAAAGTTCGCGGATTTTCACATTTTTCGGCGCCATTGAGTGATGAGTGATTGTGCCCCATTCAATTGATATCTCTTGAGCCGTTTCAACATTTTTTTTAGAATTGTTAATACCGTAGAGAAAGATGGAGACCCGTCAGAAGCGAGACGGTGCTGTGAATGTTCGCGAGACTGAAATTTTCGGCGGAACAAAAACGAGTGATCCTCCTCTACCATTTTCGGAGCGGTTTGAAATAAATGGTAGAGGAGGATCACTAGTTTTTGTTCCGCCGAAAATTTCACAGTCTCGCGAACATTCACAGCACCGTCTCGCTTCTGACGGGTCTCCATCTTTCTGTACGGTATTAACAATTCTAAAAAAAATGTTGAAAGGCCTCAAGAGATATCAATTGAATGGACCACAATCACTCATCACTCAATGGCGCCGAAAAATGTGAAAATCCGCGAACTTTCCGACCTCCCCATGTATATTCAAAAGACGTGAGCTCATATTTCGCGAAATTATTCATTTCGACAATGGTAATGTTCCACCATTCCTAACATGGAAATGGGTGCACTAAGGTACAACCCAGGAACTTGGTTTGAGGTTTCCAAATTCTATCAATGAGTCGTGTACATACATTAGACTGAATAGGATTGGTAACATCTAAATATATATTTACACATTGAATTCAGATATTTCAGGTTCATGTTGAATATTTCCAGTTCACAAGAAGCAAAACTTTTCTCTCTAGCTAATGCCTGCATTTTAGTACAGGTGATTTGTACATTGCCCATGATGACCTGCAGAGTTCCTGTCAGATCTAATATTGCCAAGAGTGGGAGGATATGGTTGCTTCCATGTGAAGAATGCATCTATAGCAGAGAGTGGAGGTCATCGCATTGTGAGTTCAGAGCGAAACTGGTTCTTGTTGAATGCATCAGCACACATGAGGGTAGTTCATCCACGGTCATTAAAGTGATGGGTGTGGCTGCGTGAGAAAGATAAGTTCAGGTTAGAAGGATAATCCGTCTGTGCATGAGGGAAAAAATGTCAAGACATTTTTCCTATTGCATCTTTTACACTTTTTGTTTGAAATATAAATTCATGAAGTTATTTTTGTGAAAATGTTGAGAATAAGTTTGCTTGCTAAAAACAAGCTTGTAGCTGATAATCTAACGAACAGAATTAGGAAAGTTATCACGACCATTGAGAGAAACACAATGCAAGCAGTAATGAATACTGCTTTGGGTTTGATGCACAGGGTGCATCATTCAGAATGGAGGGCATATGAAAAATTTAATTTACCGAACAAAACTCAATGCTGTGTGAATTCTGAGGGTTGGAGCATAATTTCCAAGGTTTCTATTACATTTTCCAAGAATTCCAGGTTGAATACATTATCCACTCTTGATGAATTAAACAAATGAAGGTGTCAGATATGTGGGACACCCTGTATAAGCCACGAGGAGACACCTTCAAACCGAAAGTTTTTAAAATTTTTGTTCTGATGATTCCCTGTGTGCTGAACATCAGATCTGCATACAGTATCTGCCCCCATCTGTCAGAGCGGTGCAGAAATATTGACGCACTTCCCTCCCATAATTCGCCCAGAAGAGACCGCTCAAAAAATATTTTTTGTGCTTAGCAATCCAGTATGTACTTTAGCACTAGACTTCAACATTATATTTCTCTGTTTCCTTAGAGCATAATACATTCTAGGAAACGCTTTCTTGTAGAAAAAGTGCCCTGAGGGTTTTTTTTCTCAAAAAATACTTTTTTTTTGCTAAATAAGTACTGGAAGAACTACGTGTTCGATAAGTTTTAACCATATACGTTTGTATTTTCCGCTGGAGCAAATATATATTCAGAAAAGCCAATCCACCCGAAATGTGTGCTCTCAGGGGATGCATTGCAAAAATATAATTTTCCTGAACTTACCATAGCATCAGTAATGCATGTGGTACGTTTCATCTTTCTATTTCTGCCCGATTATTGGAAACAATTATTGGAAAACATCCTCCCGAAAAAGGGGAGGAGGAGGGGGAAGGCTGAAATGAAGAAGCAAGAGATTAAGAGATAGAGAGAGAGAGAGAGGGAGAGAAGGAGACAAACCTGAAGGAAACCCCATTTCTCATCCATTTTCATGAGAGAATCCAGGTCAATTTTTTTGTCATCAGGCCATTCAGGAAATGTATAAGTCAAGACTTCAACCAGGTGCTTGTCCTCCATAGTGGACCATAAGTCAGCGTGGCCTTTGATAGTGTCAATCACCGTCAAAAGGATTGTGCCCCGTGACAGGGCTTCAATAAGGAAGTCATCGTTGACGTTCACAGTGATGACCGAAAGGCTTTCACAGCCCTGAAAATTTCTACAATGTTCAAATCTAATACCCTGACCATCCGATTCTTTCGGAAAATACTCCATTAAGGAACTCAAGAGATCGTCGTCAGAAACGAGGACGCAAATTTGTTGCATGCTGACTTCAGTATCCTCCTTCTCCTTCATCTGTTCTTTATTCCTTCTCCCCTCTTCCTTCCGTTCCCCTTCCGTTCCCATTGCTCCTGTTCCACTTACCTTCCCCTCCACATTTATTTCAATTTTTTCCTCGTGCTTTTGGTTCTTCTGTTCTTTCTTCATTTCGTTGTAATTTATCTCTATTTTCAACTTCATCACTTCTCTAGTCTTTGATATGGCATGTCTTAGGAGATAAGCTAAAGCAGGAAAAATATTTCCACAAATGTCCTGCCTATGACAATGATGATTCCAATGTCGTCCATTACACTCGTACTTCAGATAGAAGGGATTGATACCATCTGACCGAGCCACAGACTCAGAAGCCGTGTTCAAACATTTTGCTTCCACTTTCAAGATGGATGAGGCTTCTTTTTCTCGGATGTGGGTTAGAAGTTGCATATTGATACCTGGTGGTGGCAAGGTCTTGGTAAAACAGCCTGAATTCTCCAGATCATTAACGAACCTATGCATTAAGATATCTTTTGCATTTTCTGAATGGGGCATGAAGGATACGATGAGCTTCAGTTGCATTTCCTTTAAGCGTCTTACTTCGCTCTCATACTCTTCACTCAGATTATTCTTCCAGATCGGACAATCATCAACAACCATCCAAGCATAATGGTTTCTCTCACTTTCATTTTCCTCCTTCGCATTCATAGTCTCCCGTTCTAAACCCTCACTTTCTCCTCCTATCCGATTCCAATTCCTTTGTTGCCTTTGTTGAAATTTTTTTTCTTCTTCCTCTGCCTTCTTGTTCTTGCGATCTTCTTCCATGCTTTCTGCATAGTCGATAATTTCCTTTAGAGATTTTATTTCGCTGGAATCAAACGCGACAAAGTCTACGTTCTGCTCCTTTTCCCATTTCTGTCGGCTAACTTCTTGTGACAACACGCCTCCGCAGTGAACAAAGAGGACTCGCCCCTCCTTAATAGCCTGTGTTATTGCTTTGTGCACAATTCGGGATTTTCCTGAACATGAATAACCGAATATTCCGATGAGTGAATTTTCCATCATTTTCTGGACAATCATATCGTCCTTTTCGTCCTTTTCTCTTTTCGAACGTTCTAGCATGCCGTCATTCAAATCCATCAAAATATCAGGGAAAGATCCGCCAAAATCGAACTTTTTCGGAAGCTCATCAATAGTTCTTCCTTGTGTCACCATGTCATTCCAAATATTCAATTTGTGATCAAGATCCTCTGTAGTGATCTTGACCTCAATTGCTTTTTTCTTCCAGTCTTCCAATTTCTCAGCGATCGGTAAGAACTTTCCTATCTCCCAATCTTCCCTTTCAATCACTATCTTGCAATTATTATTCCCAGGTGTGGTTATCATGCGAATATAGTTCGTCCAATTAGACGAAGGTAGGTCCACTATAACCCTGATGGCATCAGGATGACACCCACATAATTCATTTTCTGTCCCGACTATAAGAAGAGGAGGTGAGTTTTTTGTATTGGAATAGAATGCTGTTTTCTTTTCTTCAATCCTTCCACTTGTGTCTTCGTCACGTTGCAGGAAGAGAAGTGGTATATCATCATATATGGTACTGAGGATATTCACTAGAGCTGCTTTATTTTTTTCGCCGTCAACTACGATAAATATAGGCGCAGTATTCAGCGATTCAGAACGTTGCTGACAAATATAGCGAATCGAATGACAAGTTCTGATAGTACGGCAGCCGTCTTCGCCACTGCATCTATCTGGATGAGATTCGGTGCAAGATGGAATGAGGTAGATGTCTGGAAGCCATTCTTCTCCCACTTTTCCCAACTCAATGTGAAGTGTCTTCTGCTGAGAGATAAATACCTGACGATTGAAATCAGCAATGGCCAGGAACAGTTTTGAAATGAGCCTGCAATTCCTGTATACTTTCTTAAGAACTTCCAAGGGGCACTTTTCTTTGGGATTGATGTCTTCTAGGCGTAAGTCTTTCCAATAGCGGTGGTGATTAGGTTTGAAGGATATCGTGATGGATTTGACACCCGAGTCAATAAAGGGAAATATATTTTCCCAGTGTAAAGAAAGATCTTTCGCATTGTGAGGACCATCGAAACCAAGTGTAATGGGGGCTTCATCGACTATTACATGATTTCCTTTGCCATTCTCCTCGAGGAAGGTATTGAAGTGTTTCATCGTGTCCCACGATCTACCATCAATGACTTTCAATCTCTCCGTCTCGCCTATGTTCTCCTCTACTGTCGAAACAGACATGACGTAGCCATGATAAAATTGCATGAAAGTACACATCCCTATTTACATGTACTATTATAATCAATCATGGTAAATTAAGCGACGGCATTAAATTCAGAGCAACTATACTATCGATTAACACACCGATATGGCTGAAGGATACAAATATTTGACATTCCGTTGATATTTGTTGATGACCTGTTGATATTTCCCCCCTTTAGTTCCACTGTTTTCGTCCATTGACCTCTGTATTCGACTGAGGGCAGCATATTTGAGAAAATGAAGAGTAATGACTGTTACACCTATAGAACATTGTGCTACGTGAAAATATTGGGTTGGAAAGAAAGTCTTGCAACACTGCGCAAGTTTTTCAAAGTGTTACAACTTTATTGAAATGCAATTTCAGTCTACAATGTAATGACCGTTGTTGTCGATTACATGTTCCCAACGCACGGGTAACTGCTCGAATACCTTTGCCCAGAACTCCGGCGATTGCGAAGCGAAGAACCGGCCGACATCATTTTCGAGCTGTGCTCGATCGTCGAAAGCCTTGTCCCGCAGGTGATTCTTGAGGGCCCGGAATAAGTGATAGTCGGAAGGGGCCATGTCCGGAGAATACGCTGGATGGGGTAAAAATTCCCAGCCTAGTTCCGAAATTTTCTGGCGAGTCATCTTCGCAACATGTGGACGAGCGTTGTCGAGCAGAAAGAGAACTTTGTCGCGTTTGGGACGCTCTTTTTGAATGACGCAGGCCAACTTCTGAAGTTAAGCAGCGTAGACGACGGCAGTCACGTTGGTACCAGTTGGCAGGAGCTCATTGTACAACATTCCTTCTGAATCCCACCAACAGCAGAGAAAAACCTTCTTCTCGTGAAACCCTAGTTTCGGTTCGTGCGGCGGCAATTCTCCTCGTGGAAGCCACTGACTCTTGCGAGTATGGTTGACGTAGAGGACCCAGCTCTCATCTGTAGATGACTACTAATCTCGACTGTAGATGGACGTCCTGAGCGTGGTCGATCTCCGAAAGTCGTGTCGCCAGATTCCAAGCGTTTCAACTATCGAAATACCGCGGAATAGTGGACGACATTGCCCTTGAATGCAGCGCAAATGTCCGCGGCGGCTTTCGCAGTGTCCTTTAGAGGAACACGTAGTAGACGATGGGACGAAGAGTTGCTTGTTTTCGATCGGAGCCATGGCTGCCAACTGATGGCAGAAGCCGCTTTATATAACCCGAGGGCAGAAGCTTCGAGAACATTCCAGCATGTACAAATGCAAAGCCCCGCCCATCATTCCTTTGAAATTTTTTATAATTAGTTTCAGAAAGTGTTGCAAGACTTTCTTTCCAAACCAATATTAGGAGGCCTCAAGGGTTCATTCGGAATAGCTTACGGGAAAATATCCTGGCATTAGGGTGAGGTTGTAGTTTCCCTGTTAGTGGAGCATGGACGCTTACCAAGACATTGTCCTCCTTGGTTGCCCACTCAAGTCTTGTGGTCCAATCTTTGGACCAAAGTTTGTTCTATTTATCTAAAGAATCTATCAGAGGAAAGGTGACAAACCATTTCCGATGGAAAACTGGTTTGTTTTAGAATGAACTCGGAAAAATTGCTCATGTAAAAGAACTATAACTTGCATGGATAACATGTTATACTTTTTTTTAATCGGGAATAAGGTCTTCACAGCATTCCTATTTTAACCTCCCCAAATGCAGCATAATAGCATGAAAGTATTTTAAACTTCCATTTCTTAATGGCATCATGGAAAAAAAAATTGAAACATGAACGTATGGGTATAGCCTAAAGAAATTATCCCCTGGTCATAGATAACAGGATGAGTCGTATTTAATGAAAGGAATGGCGGACACATAAGTGGACGAAGAACCCTGGGAGAGTTTATGAATTTTCTCTGGTCTTGATGACATGGAGACCCATATTCATGACTTTTCTTTGCACTGCCTGTATATTAGAAGCACGAAGGTATTAAGATACCCCTCACTTGAGTATACATTTCAGAATGACGAAACCTCAAAAAGACCCTACAAAATGAAACACTCTTGGAGAGTTGCATGTGGGATGGGAAAGGGTCTCTCAATGCCCCCCTGAGTGTTGCCTCAAAAGGAGTAATGACTGGATTAAGGATTGGCAGATGATGTAGCACCTTTCGGAATGCTATTCTGGAAATCTCTTGTTCTGCGGATCATCAGCACAAAGGCATGTGGAAAACTGTGCCAAAGTCCCCGGAGCGACTCGGTGGACAAGTGGTGCAAGTCGAATCCAGGCTCTGGCCTGTATTTGTTTTTCCTCTTCTCAACTTTATGGGTAAAGAAGGTAAAAATACTTTAAGTCAACTTCCTTCATTCCGCATGGAAGCGCCCTTGGAGACGTTAAAATGAATCATGCTTTTGCAAAGATCCGGAACTTTCTGGCACATTCCAAAAAAAATAAAAATGCATACCTTGAAGCAATATACAGGGTGGCCCAAAAGTTAGTATATAGTTGTTTAGTTTTATATTTAACTTTTCTGTCACTGTGTGTCAGTGTTTTGGACAGGTTCAAGGAATGTTGCAACGTTGATGGAAGACATTTCGAGTACTTACGAGATTAAACTGTTACATTGTTTATTACATTTACATTGTTTAATAAAATGCAAATAAACTATACTGTATACCTACTTTTGGGCCACCCTGTATATTTCATTCATTAGCATGTAAATCTCCACATTTTCATTGACCCTTTGAAGATTTCTCTGATACCCTTGGCATACTTCTTTGTCGGAGGGCACAGAAACACCACTGAATCCGCCGCAGAGGGAGCAGCATAATAATGCAGTTTTCAAAATAAAATCACCACAGGTGGGTGCAAATTTCGTTAGACATGTTGGGTAGGGACTGGACATTATTTTCAACTGGAAAAATGAAGACAGAGGGATTCTTACGCAGGGAGCCTGTTGCCACCTGCGAAGAAAACAGGAAAATGGAAGGAAAATGATTGAAGGAGACCCTTCAAAAATTCAAATCCATCGAAAGTCTAATTGAAGGTAGTACCCTGAAGATGCACAAATCCTCAATGATTGCAAATCTCCAGCAGCAGCATTATTTTGTTCATGCACATGTGGCACCTTTATGGACACAATCTTGGTTATGCCTGGACAATAATGTTCACTACATTTCAAGTAACGAAGATCTTCAGATGCCTTCAGAGCGCCTCAACATGGCGTTTATGCAAGTATTTATTCAAAAGCCGGAAGTATTTTGGCGCTAAGACACTCATAAGACTTGTAATTAAAAAACCTATCCCAACATTCCTCAGATTTACCACTTATGCTAGGCTTTTGTTATGCACCACAGGGAAAGGTTCCAGATTCCCTGTTGCATGCCATTCCTTTCTTGCGCATCAGCATTATATTTTAGATAAATGTTTTATGAAGAAGTTATTTCATTTGCTTTGGCAGAAAGACAGTTGAGGCAAGTTGTGAAATGAACCAAATAAAAATCAACAGATTCCCTGATTTTCTCCATAAATTTTTTTATCATCCATGGATAACGTGGTATACTTTTTTGAGTCAGGAATAATGTTTTCACAACATTCCTATTGTAACCTACCCCAATGCAGCATAATAGCAAGAAAGTATATTAAACTTACATTCAAAAAGGTAAGTTTTACATAATATACTGTACACCGAGGTACGCGCTACAAAACAACATATTTACAAATTTCACCACAACCATGCAAAAAATGAACCCAAAGAAACAAATACAAAAAACCGACAGAACTTTTGTAACAACCTAATATATCTGAGAGCAGAGTAGAATATTCTGGCAAACATGCTTTTCCAAAGATCCTGAACTTACTGACACTTTTCAAATGAAAAGAAAAATAATAATTCATACAGTACTTGACCTTTCCTCGAGAGTTGATGGTGAATATCCCTGTTGAGCACATTGATGGCGGCTCTCTTTTTCCTAAATCCATACTGCTCATCAGGAAGAGAGTATCGAGTATATATGGACAACCGTTGTGCTATCATTTTTGTCAGCACCTTGTAGGGATTCCCTAGAAGTGCAATCCCCCGGTAGTTGTTTGCGTCCTCCTGGGCTCCTTCCCCTTGTATAACACCTTCAGATACCCAGTCTTCCAATCTTGTGCCACTTGACCTGTATCTAGACAGCAGGGACCCCTTCATGTGCTCATAGGCAATGCCACCTGGCCCCACGGCTTTCTTGTCAGGTGTGGAGAGGATAGCAGTTGAAACTTCTTCCTCAGTGAAGGGGTGATTGTGATCTGAAAGCCTTTTCACCTCCAAGCTCTCCTCGTAGGATTTTTTCTTGGAGGCAATCACTTTCCTGTACTCTTTCCTCTTCACTGAGTACTGCACCCTCATTGTAGAGTCATTCTTGGTTTTGTGGAGGAGGTGTATCACCTCCTTTCTCAGTTCATGGCAGTATATATCAAACCACGGCTTCCAGGGCCTCCTAGGTCTGATCACTGATACTGCGTCCGAGATGACCGCCTTCAGGTGTAGGAAGGCCTCGTCAATGTTTCCCCTTAGGATGCATGGGCCCACTAGCTCGAGGTTTCCATTTGCTCCAAGGCTCTTACTCTTTGCTGTCTTCGTTGACTTCAAAAAGGCCTTCGATTCAGTGAACAGACATCACCTCATCCAAAAGCTAGTACACCACTTCAGTATCAGAGGTTCCCTACTCAAACTCATCTGTAGTATCCTCAGCGCAAATGAGGTGGTTGTGGACGATGGACTCAGGAAGACAAGACCCATCAAACAGACACGTGCAGTTCCTCAAGGGGACTCACTGAGCCCCCTACTATTCATCCTATCACATGACCTTCCAGCCTCTATCAAGAGGAGCTGCACATCTCTCAAGGTATTAATGTACGCTGATGATGTGGTATACTACTCAGCTGCCCGTACAGCCATCCAGAAAGGCCTTGAGGCACTTGAGAGATGGTCATCCAATAACCATCTGGAAGTAAACACCACCAAGACCAAGGTTATGAAGTTCCGCCGAGGTGGGAGACTGGCACGGGATGGCCAATTCCAGTTCAGGGGACAGGCCTTGGAAACCACTAGTTCCTACGAGTGATATTCCAAACAGACGGCTTCACCAAACACAGTCAAAGGTAAAGAAATGTGCCAGCGCCACATTCTCAATCAAGAACCTTCAAAAACTCTCCCTCGGTGCAGCTCTGAAACTCTTTGCAATAAAGATTCAACCCATCCTAATTTATGCTAACCCAACCATATGGGAACATCTGACTGTGGCCAATTTACACAGCATGGACATGGTAAAAGCCACATATCTTAAGAGAGTGCTGAGATTACCAAGAAATGCCCAAAACAGGTTGGTCTACCTGATGGCGGAGGTTGCCTGGGATTTTAACCTCCCTCCCACTTCAATTTTCCAGGCATATTTGGAAGAAGTCCAAGATAAGTGGTCCCACATCCCATCAGAATTTAGGTCTTCCCCAGGGATGACCCAACAACATTGGAAGGAGTGTAACTCGGGAAACAGGCACCTAGTAACCCGAGTATCAATACATGGGTTCCACTTCAAACTCTGCAAAAGACCAGATTTCCATTCTCCAATGCAAGACGGCATTTGCTCCTCATGTAGTGGATGTGCATCCCATCTCTACCATCTAGTACAATGTCCAGGGAACACAAAATCCCTCAAAGCATGATTTAGCAGTGAATAACTGCTACCGCACATGTGTGATTTTCATGTTCATGATTGCCCTATTGTGATCTCCTTCTCTACCTCCACCTTGGTGCAATAAATAAATAACATATTCCATACAGTGAAGCAATATATATTTAATTCAATAAAATATAAATCAACGGTTCAATGAAAATGTGGAGAAGTTTCCTCTGATACCTTTGGCATATTCCTCTGTCGGATTGCACAGAAATACCACTGAAATGAGGTATTTCTGAGGTGGCCTGTCTATATTGACCAGAATAACTATATTGTCCCTCATGGAGAAGATCATGGAAGAAGATTCTGATTGGCACTGACTCGATATTTTTCGGCATCTTAATTATTGAACCTACATTGCATTATGTAGACCCTATGGTTGTTAAAACAAAACATTTTCTAGGTAAAGTATGCAAATAAAATTAAAATCACACTTCTCGCCACATACGAGAATCTGAAAGAGATAGGATACATCCCGGGAGGTTCTTTATTTTTGTTGAAAACATTATAGCATGAAAGTATGTTGAATTGACAATTTCTAAAGCCATCATAGAATAAATTGAAACATTCACGTTTGGTTACAGCATAAAGAAATTGAGCATGGGGCAATTTCGAATTTGCCCTCACATGTTGGGCTGCCTTTGTCCCCTGGTCATGGATAGTCGGGTGAATAATACCTGATGGAAGGAGTGGTAGACACATGAGCGGACTAACAACCCTGGGAGAGTTCTCGAATTTTATCCAGTCATGATGACATGTAGACCCAAATTAATGGCTTTTCGCGAGCACCAAGATTACATCGGACCCATTCCTCCTGAGGCTTATGGGTGCGATTCCATGTTGTCAAGCGAGAGAGAGTGACTTCTCGAGTGGCACCAAAAAAGAAGAAAGAAGGCTACATCTTCAATTTTCGTGATGAAATAGAAAAGTATTGCCGGTCTGATGTCGACATTTTGAGAAGAGCCTGTCTTCAGCTCCGGGAACTCCTGCTACAAGTGGCAGACTGTGACCCGTTCCAGTACCTCACAATTGCATCCGTATGTCACGCAATCTACAAGAATCATTTTATGAAACCTAATACCATCGCCATGGTCATAATGTCGAATCATTTTCAAAGGTCAGCATAGAATGGTTAGACTTTACTGCCCACGATAGGCATGTCATATATCAGACATGCATTGAATCATCCAGACGGTGAAAAGAAAATCGGATCTTTCAGAATAGATGGTTTTCATGAAGAAACACGAACTACTTTCGAGCGCTGTCATGACCCTGAAGACATTCACTCCCACCTTGAATTTCCTATGAAGCGTTTATACGAAAGGACAAAGGATAGACAAAAATATCTAGAGAACTTGGATTACGAAGTCATCGTCATCTGGGAATGCGAATGGAGAGAAAGGAAGAATGAAGATGAGGTACAAAAGTTCTTGGAGCGGCACGAAGTCGTCTCCCGACTCGACTCGCGAGGCCTTCTATGGTGGAAGGACTAACGCAGCCGTCCTTAAGTATGACGTTAAGGGGAATGAAAAAATAAAATATATAGACTTTACATCACTGTATCCATATACCAATAAATATTGTGAATGTCCTGTAGGGCACCCCGAAATTATAACTCGCGACTTCGAAGATGCGAGTGCGTACTTTGGTTTCATAAAATGTCTCATCCTGCCTCCTCGTGGACTCTATCATCCAGTGCTCCCTTATCGAAGCAACAAAAAGTTGTTCCCTCTCTGCCGGACCTGTGCAGATAATCTACAGCAGGAATATTGCCAACATACCGACGAG
Source organism: Darwinula stevensoni (assembly GCA_905338385.1). Lineage (NCBI taxonomy): Eukaryota > Metazoa > Arthropoda > Ostracoda > Podocopida > Darwinulidae > Darwinula > Darwinula stevensoni. Next base: position 31,160 of record CAJPEV010001236.1, on the reverse strand, counting down.
TCGACAGCCATACTAGGTGACGGAGGAAGTGAAGAAGGCTGTGGAGATGGGCTACAACGTTATGAAAATCTATGAAGTGTATCACTTCCCTCAGAAATCCAGGGATCTCTTCAAAGCCTATTTCGACACCTTTCTAAAAATAAAGCAAGAGGCAAGCGGATGGCCATCTGAATGTCTAATGGAAAACGAAAAGGAGGCATACATCAAACTGTATGAGCAACACGAAGGAATCAAGCTGGAAAAGAATAAAATAGCAAAGAATCCTGGTTTGAGAGCTGTCGCAAAATTGGCCTTGAACTCGTTTTGGGGGAGGTTCGGGATCCGCGAAAATTTAAGCAGGACCACTTTCGTCAGGAGCACACCCGATATGAACAGTTTCCTTGCTGAGCCTAAAATCAAAATCAACGGAATGAGCATAATCAACGAATCAGTCATGGAAATGACATGGGGGGGTACAGAGACGAGCATCTGCCTCAGCAAACGGCAACAAACATTTTTGTTGCAGCTTTTACTCCACCCTTCAGCAATTAGGCAAGGACGTGTTATACTATGACACAGATTGTCATTTACGTCAGTGATGGAACAAACGATCCACCGTTGGGGGATTTTCTCGGGGAGTTCACTGACGAATTGGAAGGCGATCACATCGTCAATTTCATTTCGGGTGGACCAAAAAATTACGCATACAGGACATCGCATGGAAAAGAGTCCCTGAAAGTTCGTGGCTTCACACTCAACCACGCTGCCTCACAAAAAATAACGTTTGACACCATGCATCAACTTATTTCAAACTTCCGATCTGCGAAGGGAGGTGCGAAGAGACGAAAGGTCCTTAAGGCGGAGCATATTACCATCATCAATCCACAAAAAATCTTCCGTGAAAAGAAAGGGAAAAGACTAATCACTGTAGAAGAGAGAAAGAGGTATCAAGTTGTATACGACAAGAGGGTTCTTCAACAGGATTTCACCACATTACCATATGGTTTCTAACTCGCCCCGGTCTTACCGTGGAGTTACTTCGGTGAGTCTCGCTCTAGTAATAGACTACTGGAATGATGATAGATAGTGTAAGAGGGTCTTTTCTTTACAATGGGGGTGTGACGCTTCTGAGACCTGAACGGGGTAAAGTGTATATTTGTACATACAATTGCCTGCTTGAGGAGCGAATTGTGACACGTAGGAAGGAGTCCGCTGGCTGGTCAAACAAAGAAACCTACGTGGATGATCGTTCGCTCTTAGGGCACCAGCTAGAGAGCAGATGCTGGAAACCGGACTGCTCGGCAAATGGACTCTCCGGTTTTATTCGATCCCATTCAAATAATTATATTTTGACTCCCACTCATCAACAAGTGTGCAACTCTTCCGCACTAGAGACGTGAGCAGAAGATGAAAAACACAAACACGCACGCATAGGAGATTCCTCTTACGAAGCGAAAAATATCCCTCACCGAGAGCATACACAGTGTCCATTTGCATACTTAATCCTCCCCTTCCTCAGGGCGGGACGGAGCAGACGACAGGATGGAGGGGCAGCCCCTGACGTCACGGTAGCCCCCTTACCCCTCTCCACGTAAACAACGGTCTAAACCCCTCCGGCGCCGGCATCCCTTTGGGCGCCATACGGGGGTGATATATCTCTCTAACTCTTGAAATTGAAAGTGGTATCTGAGCAAGAATCTACAGCCAATGATATATGTAGACTATGGTTAAGCCTATACAATAATTCGAATGAAGAGTTTATTCGATGACATTGTATTTCTAGTGGAGATATTCGAAATTCAGGAGGTCTGAAATCCATAATCGCGCCTGATTACGTTCATTACATCTGAAAATATGTTGCTGCCTAAAAGGAATTAAATTCATGCGATCACTGTAACATTTGATGCTGGCAAGATGTGGATGTGCAGAGGCATGAATTTCAAATGTTATAAACGATGGAATGTGCTTAGGAATGGGAAAACGGAATTCTATGCTCTCATAACGATTGAGGTTTACTTTGAGTAGAGCGCATGTATAAGGGGAGAGCCGGTTTTTTCTGCTAGCGAAGCTATAATCTCAATGAGAATATCTCAGCGAGAAACATCTGAATCTCTGCAGAATCCATATTGATTGAAGCACAGATTTCAAGGCCTGTGATATTTCCCAAGGTAAGACGACTTTATAATATGTCAATAGACAAGAGCAAATTTTGTTATGGTATGAATTTCGAAGATTCATCACATTCGAATAGTGTGATTAGTTTCTGCCATCATTATTCTGCAAGCAGGTGGGGGGATAGGCCCTACAGGAAATGAGTGTCATTGAGTTCATCAATCACTGTAACCAAGAATTGATGCTCTAGAAAATATTTGCTAACAGAAAATAATTCATAATATCCTTCGAGAGTACTGGGACACAATTTCTAAGGAATGGGAATGTTTTACCCAATTTTGAACACTCTGAAAATGTATTTGAACATGAAAAAGGCTCATGAACTCCGCATGGAAACTTCCCAGATGTTCTCGGAATGGAAGTGAAAGTCCTACATATGATTACGTCTTGGATGAATCTGAGTCCAAAACGGTCGCCAAAAACTAATCTCGGATATTGAACCTTTCCGCAAAAATGGGGTCTCTCACCTATGGTATCCGCAATGACAGTATTTTTGCGTCACTGGAGCGAACGGTATGTAGTTATAGTCACGTGATTCCAACTTGTGAATCGACCAGTGATAAATTTAGCAGTGACTTATGACTAAATTATAAAAGCCACTGCCTTGTCTGTCCGTTTCTATGAATTGTTTATATGGATTACTGCATGTTCCAGATTTAGAAGCAGAGTCACCCCATTTTTCTTACATACTACATCAAGCATTCGCACGCGCGATTTCATGAGGCATCTTTCAATTGGGCCTGATGTGACAAGATTTATGTGCTAGTAGCACTCTTTCCTAAACGCCTGCAAAATATCAGGTTCACATGACGCTCTAAAAGCGATGAGTTGCATCAACGAACAGAGATTGCAGACCCTGATCGCGAGCACGCTGAACGTGATGTGGTGTGCACGTTGGTATAACTCTTTTGATGTGCTCCACCGTGAAATGGGCATGCATCTCTCCAGTCCAGTTGTTCTGACATCTGGAAGCACTTTGAACCTCATGCGTCATGCCGCTCCCCTTCCCCTCTATTCCTCTGAGCCCCCCCTTTGACGAAACCTTGGGTATACACCACTGCCGTTAGCATCCCTCTTCTGCTGTTTTTGAGCATTTTAAGTAGCACAATTCGTGCAGTGAGTCAGAAAGAGATGTACCGAGGGCCCTAGCCCCATCATCGTAGAATTGTTCATCAATCGAATGAATGTTAAAACTACTTGTACTTGCATGTACGTTCGGCGGTATGACAAGGGGGCCAATATCGAGCGTCAAAATTTTCAGGTGCGCAAGTCTTCCCTGCCCCCACCCCCTTTTTTAAATAGCTGAATGACGATTGAATTTTCGACCATGCATTAGGACGCTGAGTCTCAGTTCCCTTATGGGAGAGGTAGCATTAATCAATTATTGCACTTTCGTCCGTAAATAAGGTAAATTGCTTTTCTCCCGTCCTTTTATCACAGAGGAACCAGAGACTATTCTTCCAGCAGACAAGAATCCTGGGCTCAGTGGGTCCATCCTCACGGAAGAACTATCAGAGGCTGCTACAGAAGAAATTTTCCTATCTGCGGAAACAAGTACTTACTAAATTATATATTCGTCCTTAACGCATCATTTTAGCCGACTTTTAGAAGACTCCAGCGCTGTTACTCGAGCGTTAATGAATTGTAGAATGCCCATTTGGAGCCATTCATAGTCAAAATTACAGGCAAAATGCAATGCTTCAATTCCTATTATAACAATGTAAAATCATACCGGTCATAATGGAAATTTAGTGAATCCCGCCGTTATTTTCAAATACTGCTCTAAAGCGCATGGCTTGTAGCCACTGCAATGTATGCTAGTTGTTCTCGTTAGGCACAGCGATAACAATTTTGTACATTCTACGCAGTATGTGCTGGAGGTGTTCCTGCCAAAAAACAAAAAAAAACCACCGAGGAATAAAAAGACGAGGAGAGCCGCAAAGGCAGCCATAAGCAGATGGACTGTGACAGCAGTTCATGCTGCAAGTGATGCAGGTATGTGTTTGCTTGATTTTTGCTCGGCAGAATTTGTTTTGTCATTATTGAAGCCATTTCGTCTATATCATAGATCAACCGACAACGACAGCCATCAAGAGCAGCTCCTCAAACAGCGCTTCTGAAGAATCGGAATCTATCAGTCGGCATGCTTCAGCTTCCTTCGAATATCACCATCACAGAGTCGCTGCCAACTGAGATGGACATGTCTAAATTTGTTTCCTGTCTCTGTTCTTCCTTAGCAGATGAGGGAGTAATGGTAGGAAATCTTCCCCGTGAATTTTTCCTTACGGACACAGAAGCGCTGAAGAGGTTTTTGGCTGTTCATCCACCGATCTGCAACATTGTAACTGCAAATTCAATCTGTCGAGGAAAGTTGCAAAAGCGAGGGCAACTTGATGAGCCTCAGATTTTCTGATAGTTGTTGGCACAGCTGGCATTTTTTATTCGGAGAAATAAATTTTCAGAAAAAATTTAGAAATTTTCAAGAACTAATATGCTATGAAGGAAATAGCAGTGCTGTTTTTTGGTTGCATTTGGGCACCTATACACGTTGACAGAAAGAGGGGAATTGAGGCCAGTCGTTCCCAGTACCCATGAATTGGTTTTTTACTATTTTTTCTTTTTTTGCACTCTAGGTAGCCCTTTACCGGTGTCCCAGACTGTCTCGGGGAAAGGAGGAGGCATCGTCGTGGAGTTCGAGTGCCAGTCTTGCCAGTCAAGGCGGCTCCGATTTGAGTCATCTCTCTCCCTTCAGACTTCTCGCCGACTCGTCAACAGCATATTGCTGCAAGTTGCTTCGATAATTGCTGGACTCACGTACAGCCAATATTATCGAATGCTTGGAGTAGGCGTACGCATGGCTGCGGTCACACCTAAGACTTATGCTAGAACTCTTCTCAACATGTACCATCCTGTCTAAATTATGGTAGATAAGATGTGCGGCAGGACCATATATGAAATGTCGAAAAAGGATCCAGGAGAAGTGGGCTGCATATCCCGTGCCATCACAACGAATGATGGTGCATGGCCAACTAGGGGATCCCACAGTAAGAATTTCTCATTCATCATCAGAGATTTTCTTACTGGTGGATATCTTCATGTTCTTCACCTTTCTCAGCATGGGAGAGACAAGGTTTGCAAGGTTCCTCTCTATGGAGGAATGTCTAAATCAGCAGAGGGATTTCAGTACTTGAAAGCTCATGGAGTCCACGTTGAGGTAAATTGGCAAGATAAGGACAGTACAAGTAAGCTCAGCTTCCGAGAGGCCTACCCTGACGAAGCAGCATCCAAAGTCATGATTTGTGAAGGTCATGCAGCTAGATCTCATACTAACATACTTCAGAAGTATGCCAGTAAAAAATCAGTTACGAAAGCCTTTGCAGATAAATCGGGGAAGAGAAATTTGTGGTTATTTTCGCTAAAGTGCAAATGCTTGGGGAAGAAACATAGACATAATCCACCTTGTGGCTGTATGACTGATGCGTTTGTGAGATACGCACGAGTAAATTTTTTTTCAGCCCTCGTTGACGCAGATGCTGCGAAAGATCCTGAGGTTTTCCGACAGAACATCCGTGACCTTGCTTTTCATCACGTGAAAGACGAGCACGCGTGGATTGAAGACGGGGAGCTTTGGCATTGCCAATTTCACCCATATAAAGTGTGTGGATGCGGAAAATGCCTAGATGATGAAGACCTCTCACGCTGTAGAAAGCGGACTAAGGATTCTTCATCCATGACGCTTACCTGCCCTCTTCATCTTGCCCTTTATCAAATCGAATGCCTTCGCAAGGCTGATGAATGTCAGCAATACATTCATCCAGACCTTGGTAAAGGTCACAGCAATTTACCTGAAGCTGCACATAATGTATTCATCAGATATCGTTCGAAATCCGTGCAGCTTGAGCGGCTGCATTACTGCATCTCAACAAACCTTGCTGTTCTGCAAAGCGCTGTAAATTGGGCCTCGGATGTATATGGGAGTCAGTATTACTGGGTTAAAGAATTGTATGATAGAATGGAGCTGCCTGTGACGGATGGAATGTTGAGCAACATAAATTGCGTGTGCACTACATTTCGAACACCCGAAACATCGAAGACTTTCTTCAAAGAACTGAGAATGGTACAATTTCTGGCCTTAAGGAGGACGCTATAGAAGATATATCAGTGCCGATTCCTTTCATATACGTTGTCTACCTGCAAATAGGGAGTCGTATATTGTTACGACGGGTCCCTGGAGGGGCTGGAGCAGTGATTTGCTCGATTTGCTGTTGCGGTTGGAGGGGGAGTGGAAGGAACTGTACCGTCGACGTGTTGGAGAAAGCCCCGCACCTCGTTGCTATTCGGACCATAAGGACACTGAAATCCACCGGGCCTGCGGTGATGGAAGTGACCCCGCCCTGTACTTTCGTCGTGGATTAGATTGGTGCGCTCAGTAATAATCATTTATTTAATATCTGGAGAAAGTAACGGGGTAAAATACGTATATTTGTCAATTCTGAAAAACCCTTTAGTTCCTAGTGCCGAAGGAGCAGGCGTGCCGCCGTATGGCAGCTAGGGCGGTCTCACTGGGGAATTGTAGAAGTGACACATCATCCTCCCCCAACAAGGGAGACCACATCTCCAGCAATCATCGAGATTGTACCTTCCTTAAGTGTCCCTTCCGTGAGTGTTGTATGGGATTCCTTTCGCATATAAGAACATGCATGCATGTGTCTCTCTCTTTTATCGTAGGGGGACCAACCGCAATGATAACTCTATGGGCACCGTGTCAGGTGAGGATATATCATAGCTTCGCTCTTCCTATCCTTCGTGGGCGTTTCATCCGCAATGAATCTTCAGTAAAGTTGTGGTTATTTACCTGTAAATCCTCCCCTCATTCTTTTTAAAGCTTTCGTGGAGAGTACTTCGACCCAACGAAATACCACTCTTCAACCATCTATCCTACTTGGTTCCAACGGCGCAACGTGAAAGGGTCATGGGCGATCGTGCCACACCCGCTCAAGGACTTTCGCGGGCAATACTGGGTTAGCCTCCCCCCTTGAGTTGCATAGAATCGTTAGACCACCATCGTTGGTAGGGTATTCGTATGTATATCTGAAGGACCTAATTACGAACTCCGCTTCGACATAACTTTCAGTACCACTGCAGTTGTCGTTCGAAATGGGGGCGCCAGTCATTCTCGAAGCACTGATCTGGAGACGCCTAGGTCATGTCGCCGACTTTGGGCCTATACGGGACACCACTGCCTCTACCAGTGTATGTTACTCGCATTCTCCATAGCAAAGGTTTACCTGATGCAAACGATGGAGCCTATCTCAATTGTATTTGTTCTCCTTGCCCTTTCAGATACAAGACTCGTTGGTTTGGGGGACACGACAGTCTTTGACTGCGTCTTAGGTATGGAGCGGCCACGTCTCGCATTCCCTCTTTTTTTTCATTTTGTGACCTGCAACCCGGAAAGAGCATTTCCTTATTTTATGTTTGAATATTACTCTAGAGTTTCTATCTTAGGAAATCACCCCTTTCATTTCGTAACGAACGGTGAAAGCTACCACATGAAACATGCCAGACGATTTTCCTTTTGTTGTGTATACGAGTGGAGGACCTTAACTGCGCCATGGGACAGCGCTTCCATGTGAAAAGGATGTTCGGTGATCTGGATGGACTGAAGTCCGGCGCTTTTCGCGGCAACTGGACGACATAGTCAACAGTTGTTTTTTCATTATTTCGTGGCTTTCGTCTTTTATAGACATCATAAACCATGGAAATGAAAGTTAGTACTGCACAATGTGCAAGAGGAAAAGTATCTGCTAATAAAGGTTACCTTCAATCGTTCCACCTCGAATGCACGGCCACAAGTGACTATGCATTGGTACTGTTAAAGATGCTTCGGAACTACAAAAAGTTATATTACTACACAAAACTCCAAATGCAGTATCAGAACGTATAATTGAATTTTACATGGGCGGTTCAAAAAGTCCTAAGCGTTAAACTCTTCAAAATTGAGAAGTTTTGCCAGTCCCACTGAGGTCAATAAAAAGGTTGTTTCTGATTTTCGCGTAGCTATTCGCAAAATACCTGAAAGTTCAACCTTCCTCCACGTATACACTACTGCAAGAAAACTAAACGATCACTCTTCATGGAATATGTATTTTAAACAAAGAGTCCAATTGCATCAACATTTTATGAGAATCATGACAGACTGTTGTAAACAAACATACTAAGTTGTAATTAAATGAGTCGTTCCAATAAAAGGCTACAATTTAACATAAAAATGTATCTCAATTTTTTAATACTGCTTTCATCAATATTGACATTTGGTGTATTTTGCCTTTCCATGGTTAACTTCACCTAATATCATGAGGCATGTACATTATAAATTGCTTCAAGCAAATTGGAACGATATAGGGTAAACACCACAGCTTTTGGCCACGTTGACATTACTACTGTGTGCGCACAGGGAGTCCAAAGTCCTCGTACGGGAAGATAGAATGCTTAAAGAAAGCGGCCAGATTAACACATTCACTGCCAACCCCGTCATTTGCCGTGTTCACGAATCTTTTCGTCTAGCCTCGTAGGTCTCGCGCGTTAAGCTAAGGTAGCAGAGGCTTTAGGCAGAATGGCCGAAATGTCCATGACAGTGAATGTGTTACTTAATGATGTTGCATTTAAGTTTTTAAGTTTCATTGACCAACAACTGGAGACCGGCCAGAAACGAGGTGCATACTTTATCTCTCTATATTATCCCACAGGCACACAAATCATATATTCGTACATTAAAAATGCGAACCTAAAGACTGCATTTAAGTATAAGAAATAATCCCCGAATGGGAAATAAACAAAAAATAAATACTAACATTAGAAGTCAAGGGATAGAAGGACGATCCCAGCGAAATGAACTCCCAATACCATCAACTAGTTAGACCTGGCAGCATCAGATAATGCAAAGCAATAGGGTGTTGAAGATGCTCGCCTAAGTTAATCTTTTTCTTAGTTCATGCGTGCATAATATAAAGTAAAGCATTTAAGAGTTGTGATCAGTGGGGAAGAGGTTTAGATATGACAACATTGTTAAACATGAATGCAAGACCGCACGGCGATTATTGTCCCGAGAAACGTTCTTATAAGTACTTCCCTCGCTCGCCCTCAAGTGGATGAGGTCATACTTGTCCGATCGCACCTTCCAGGTCCGAGTCAACGACCGGGTGTCTGGCAGATACACTGCCTCAGCCGGCGTTCCCCAAGGCTACGTCCTTGGCGCCACTCCTACTCCTCGCGTACGTCAACGACCTCCCCAAGCACATTTCCGGGACTGCATACGCCAACCAATAAGCAGACGATACAATCATCTGGATCACGCTACGGTGCGAAGTAAGACTCGAAGAAGACTCACACATAGCCAATGATGCTCTCTAAGCTTACTGCAGGGATTAGAGGATCTCTATGAATCCCTCCAAATCCTTGTACATACAGGATCGCCCACTGATCCATACCACTTCAGGCTGTGGATGAACGGAAAACGTATCCCCTCTGCTCTCACCTGCAAGTTCTTAAACGTCACGTTTCACAAAAATTTAAATTGGTCCCCTCACATCGAGATGATTCGCCAAAAGGCAATGCGCAAACGAAATTGCCAGAAGATTATATCACACATCAACAGCTGTGCATCCCGCACAATCATCCGCCCCATTCCTCGCATACGCATTCGCGGCCTGGGCCAACGTCTCCGACACGATCCTCGACAAACTCGGTCGCATAGAACGCACCATCATCAAGTATGCATACCTAGACACTTCCTCGCAGATTATATATACCGAATCTGTGAGGGAAAATTGCCCTGAGGGCATGCGAAACTACTTGGTTGCTAAATGCACCAATGACACAAACGAACTTTCCCACCTGAATACCCCATATTTCTCGCTACTTGGAGGGAACAAAACACGGAAGACACTAACACCATTAGAATCCCCTCCCCACTCACTGATCTTTCACACTCTAGCTCGTATCACGGGAGACGTAGGTAGACATATCATAAGGCCGTCCAGAGACGGCGCGGAAGCATCTCGGTATGTGTGCATAAATTATGGAAAGTTTCACAGGTAAGTTATTGTATAGGTGGCTTGATTGGGATTGCCTATGTATAAATCTAGCATAAAACGGAACAATAACGATACGTAACAGTCGTACAATTGAGCGATTGAAGATGGACAGCGGTGGAGAATTGAGTGGTGCCAGGAAGGCGAGTGACCTCGCAGGCCCCCAGCAAGCTGAAAACCAACGACCAAGAGAAAGCAACTTGTTTCGAGACAATACACATCCTCCCAACGACCGAGAGAGTCGACCTGGAAGCATTCTCTTAGCGAATCGTTTCAACAAGATTTTACGCCACCACCCCGCTCCCTGACGACCACGTTCCTTTTCCCCGGAAGTAGCCCAAGCTATCCATTGACCTCGGTATCGGTGACTTCCGACCCCTTCTTATACGACCTACGGCTGAGTCCCCTAACCTTTCGGATGCTCATTGCAGGATGAACATTACATGGAGGAGCTTGAGGAACGCCAGCATATCCCAGATAAGAAGAGGATATAGAGTCAAGTCAGCAGAGAAAGGCATTCCCTGCAAGAAGCTCCCTTCATGATGTGCCATAGCGATGCAATATTATGAACGAAAGGGAGAACAGAGGTGGACATGGTGTATTTCAGCGTGCGAACTTTATTGCCTTGGGACGTTTTTGGCTAATAGCAACAAACCAATCTCATCTTCACAATCTCTCATCTCAGGACTTCATGAATGATGCATCTATATTCCTCAATGCTCACTTCTTATTGAGACCATCATCCAGTAATTATAAGGTTATTGCTTAAAAATAAAATTTAAAGGTTTCTTTTCCTTGAAAGTGCGCTCATAACCTATTCACATCCAGGGATTTTTCAAGCGTTAGGCCTCTGCTATCTAAATCAGACGCGCGAAGCCTATATTAAACCCTAATGATCCTGGCTAACCTATACCACATTTTTCGCGCCTTTCTCATTCCAGCTGCCGCGCTTGCTTGGGCCCATCATCCAATACCATCGCCCAATGCAAGCTCGCATTTCCAGGAAAACTCAGTTCCCTTCGTAATGAGACTTGAATAGACTGGCGACATTTCGCGAGAGATATGTTCCGGACGTTCTTCGCATATGCGCAGCTAGTGGATGGTCCAGGAAAAATTATCCAGATTGATGAGAGCTACTTTCGGTCAGATTTGCATGCCATTCCTCTGATGTGTCGTTCACACATGAGGTAACCAGGAAATGCATATTTTGCAACCTTCTGCATCGGAGAATACTGGGGAAGTAGCAGACGGACCATGGGTCTTCGGAACGGCCTGGCTTCATGATGGATGCATGGAACTGCGTCTACTTAAACTTCAGAGTCGGGACCGTGCGACACTGCAGCCCATCATGAGGCGCCACATCTCTCCGGGGATGGAGATCTGGTCCGATGAATTGTCAGTTTAGTCAACGCAGATACATCCACAAGACCATGACACACCAACAGTACTTCGCGGATCCTGCGACTGGCTGCTACATGCAAATGATTGAAAGCCACTGGGCTTCAGTCAGCGTCCGCATACAAACCCGTGGGCGCGGAACTATCTCGAAGATGCTGCAGAATGCATCTGATAGGCGGACTTGATGGGCTGAACACCACCAAGCGTCAATCCCCAACAGTACATATTCATTTTATTCCTATGCACAAAAAATATTTTTTTTATTTCTTGGGACTTTCACTTTCCTCGTGATTATTACATCACTGACTCACCATCATGCAACATTCTTTAGATGACACTCAGCATCTGGAAAGACGCAGAGACGCATCGAAGATGTGCCCCATTCGACAAACAGTGAATTACATTCACACGGAATGTGAACGAAATTGAGATGACTCACTCGACTGGGCAGAGTTAATATGCATCTGGCAACGGTGTTGCCGGCCGTGGCCAATGGCCGCCCCCGGAAGAAATAGGAGCGAAACGAGAACGGCATCGTATTAAGAACCACATAGATCCAGATCTTTTACGTTGATAAAATACATCAGTACAATCGGACTTCCTCCGCGCTTTACCTGGCCTCTTTATTTTCCATTTCTCACAAGAATGAAGGACCGTTCCGCCCGGAGCCGGAACAATCTTTCCAATGGAATCCGATTCTCAAATTCAACTTGGATATGTAGAACCCGAGTACAACTGGCTTTCAAAATAGGAACAAAATAGGAATAGTAGTTACATTTTCTATTATTTCGCAATTACTGGAAAATGAAAAAGAACGGTTTATTTTCAATGTAATTTGTTAATCTAACATGTAACGCAATAACACATTCCACAAAATATATTCTGAGCCGTGGATTAGAATCGGTTTGAAAGACTGCAGCTGGTCTCATGTCACATGAACGGAAGGGGGTAATGAGATGGCGACTTAATGCTCGCGTGAGAGTGTTCTGTCAATAGGAAAATTGTCTCGATTGGACGTTTCACGGGTTGGAGAAACGGGAATCCTTCAGATAGCTATGCTAATCGTGACCATTGACCACAAATAATGACCACAATCGTAACCTGAAACAGCCTGCAGGCGGTAAGAAACGGTACACTTTCTCAAATTTACTTGTGGGCCGCCCACATTTCGGACATAATTTACCTGTGGCCGCGAGAAGTCAGTCACATCAAGCCGGATGGGTATGCTATACGAATTTTTTTGTTATTGTAAGCATGGAAAGAATATTCAATTTCATCGCCTTTTTTTCAGACATTAGCCTCATATAACCTTTAATCATGCTCTTAGTGACCAGATCGTCCCGGTAAAACCGGGACAGGCCCTGGTTTCGAGGTTTCCCTGCTCGGAAAAATCTCCAGCGATTTTTCCTTTCAGTGCCACTCATTTGTAGCAAACAGCTCATCAGCCTATTGTCAACCGTAAACGGAGGGAAAATGGGATTGGATTTTCCTTTTCAATAAATATGGTCACCCTATCATTGAGTATCTAGTTCCTATTTCCTTTGCGAAATTCAAAAGAGGTAGACTCAGATTGTAAAGAGATGCGAGTGCGAACGCGCGAGGCCTACGATGATATGCCATTAAAGGCTATAGGCCAGGCCTACTAATCTCTGCCACTCTGGACTATAGGCTAGGCCTTCAAAGAATTAGTATTCAATATAATACTTATCTGCTATTAAAGTCGATGTTGCGACACAATGCCATACATACATTTATAAAGTCCCGCCTATTAGCTCGCCAGCGTAGCGATAACCAGTGCCATGACTGCAGCATTAGGTAACTTGGCAATGATTCTTCTCTACTCCATTCTTCTTCAAAGAGGAGACAAAGAGAACCTCATGTTGCAGGTGGCTAGCATTATTTCAGGACTGACACAGTCAATACGAATGTCTGTTCGGCATTGACTTAGGTTTATTGATTGCCTTCTCCATTCCTAACGTCAGACCATTTCTTTGATGTGGAGCTGTGCTCTAAGATTATAACATGCTTATCACGACGCCAGGACAGCCAAGAATCCGTCTCATGATATCGATAGGGCAGTCACTGCCAGTGATGTTATGGGCTCCCCTGGTTAACCACACTCCAAGAACTCTTCATAAGAAATTTCATGATGAGAGTTTACTAGTTTGACCTACAATTATCCCAACACTGATCTCACGACATCATACAGACAGAAGTAGAACTGGGTACAACACTCCATTCAGGAGAATGGCCTGCATACAAGGGGATTGAGCAGCTGGGGTACGTTCACGAAACCGTGAACCACTCGAAGAACTTCATGGATCCAGAGAGCGGTGCGCACACCCAACTGATCGAGTCTATGTGGACCTCTTTGGAGTTGAAGGTGCTCAAAGAAATGCGGGGCACGACCCAGGATATGAAGGAGCGGTACCTCATCGAGGTATGGTGGAGAGGATTGAATCCGGAGAAGATATTCGAGGCCTTCTTGCGGGATATGGAGCTAGCATTCAGAAATTGAACTTAGCCCTGAAAAGGACTGATTAGTTTTTATCACAACTATTGGGATGTACCTTTACGGTAGCTCACACCGCATACGCTGTATAGACCACTGCAACGCGGTTGTTCACACTTCATACTTATGCCGACTACAGAAAACTTAACGCACAAACCGTCTGAGACGAGCGTCCTTTACCAAGAATCGACGCCACCACTGAGGTCTTGCACGGAGCCCAATTCTCCTCTCTTTATCTGCGGGCCAGATACTACCAAATCCCTGTCCACGCAGACGACCGATTCATGACAGAGTTTAGTGTCCAGAAATATCTGTTGGAGTTTACCGACCTCTCCTTCAGCCTAAGAAATGCTCCGCGCACTTTCCCCTGCTTACTAAACTTGGCCATGACCGGTCCGAAGCGGAATCATGGGCTACTATATCAAAGGACGACCTAATTGCATTTTGACGGATTTGGTCAGAGCAACTGGACAGACTCGAAACGGTCTTTACCAGGTTGACCGACTCCCGTCTCCTACTGGATGAAGCTAAACACCATATAGCATATCATAGTCTGGCCTTCCTAGGATTCAAAATATCCCAGCAAAGTATTGCGACCGCAGATGACAAAATCCTAGTCCTGAGAGGCATGCCCCAATAATTCACGGCAAGTTTGGAGCCTGCTGGGCTGAATGAGCTACAGTGACTAGTAGAACTGGTCCAATGTTTCTGATTTGGGTGTTTGTAGGCTAATATAATTGTCATTAATATCCAATCGATTAAATACCATGTTTGAAGGGAGGATAGCCTTAAAACTTGACTTCCATTATACATAGACTTTGTTGTGATCCAGCGTTGTGAAATAATGGACCCTCAAAGGTGCAATGTCGAGGCGCTAATGGATATGTATTGGCAAAATTCAGGGTTTCATCTTGGATTCCGCTTCAGGCTGCCCACTTTCCGTGCGCGACACACGGTATAGACACTGACCGTGACTTCGGTAGTGTCTTTCAGCTCTTGTGCTAGCTGGATGGCAGATCCGTAGTTTATGAAATTAGCATGCAATCAATTTAAATATCCAAACACATTTGACCAGTTTTGCTGGTCACTGTATTAACAGCATTTACCTACCTAGTTCCCTATGGTCTGAATCGAGCCAGAAACGTATTGCGACCTTAAACAGGTACTAATACAAACCTCAGTATTTGCATATCCGGACTTTCGACTCTATACGGATGCGTCAAATACCGGGATGGGTGCCGTACTGGCTCAGGTTCAGGACGGGAAGGAACTTACGTAGTAAGGTCCAGAAGTTTCCGGCCCGAACAAGTTAGAACATGAATTCACAGGTACCACGCCGGCAATCCCCCACCCTATGTTCTGTTAAGCTGCAGTTAAAATTTGGTAGCTCTACCCTCAGTAGTATGGATGCTAGCGTCGAGAGAAGACGTGCTGTTCCATTGCATTCGAAAATGTTCAAATTTGAGTATCGCGCGATCATTAAATTTCTTACAAAAGAAGGTAAAAGCCCGGCAGAAATTAAACAACGTTTGGATGCTGTGTATGGAGAATCTTCCCCTTCATATTCTACGGTGAAAGATTGGGCTGAGTAGTTTCGCTTAGGCAGAGAATCCATTGAAGATGATCCTCGTCAAGGCAGACCAGCAGAAGCACTCACTCCCGAAACAGTTGCATTAGTGCAAGAGGAAGTGTTACAGGATAGAAGACTGAAAACAAAAGAAATAGCAGCAAGGTGTGGGCTTTCAAAAACCACAGTACTTCGAATTCTACACGATCATCTTGGCATGAATAAAGTGAGCGCAAGATGGATACCAAAACTCTTGAGTGCTGTCCAAAAGCAACGACGTGTTGAATGTTGCACTGAATTTTTGACGCTTTGCGAAGGACAAGAGAAAGAAGTGATCGAGTCAATTGTCACGGGAGATGAGACTATGGTTCTGTACCATGATCCTCTGTCTAAAAGGGAATCGATGGAGTGGCGACATCCTGGATCACCACGGCCAAAAAAAGCAAAGGTGACACAATCCCAAAAAAAGATTATGGCCACCATTTTCTGGGATTGCCAGGGAATTCTACTAGTTGACTTCAAAGAGAGAAACACTACGGTCACTGGCGAATATTATGCATCATTAATGTATAAATTGAAGAATGCCATCAAAGAAAAACGCCGAGGAAGTCTCTCACGAGGAGTGAGGTTATTGCACGACAATTCGCCGGTGCACACTTCTGTTGCTGCAAAGGCTGCTATTCAGCACTGTGGTTTCGAAGAACTAAATCACCCACCCTACAGCCCCGACCTAGCCCCTAGTGACTTTTTTATTTTCAAATTTGAAGTCTGATTTGCGTGGAAAAAAATTTGCCAGTGATGAAGAAGTGATATCTGCAGTCTTGAACCATTTTGAGGACAAAAATTCAGAATATTTTTTTAGTGGAATAGAAAAATTAATTCATCGTTCTAAAAAATGTATTGAAATAAAGGGAGATTATATTGAAAAATAAAAATGGTTGTTTAATTTTATCACATCTTTTATATCCTTGGGCCGGAAACTTTTGGACCTTACTACGTATCTATGCTAGCCTCCTCCAAAATGCAGCAAAAAAGAATAATAGTACCAACGAGAGTATGTCTGAGAATGCTAGGACTGACGTCGAATTGACGTCCAGCTAGATGTGGACAATCCTGTGGACATCAACTTTCACAGCGCCCTGGTGTAGATCCGAAAAGTGAAAGCACAGACCAGACGACTTGCGAGATGGATTTTAATTCTGTACCAATTCCAGTCCCGTCCGAAATAGGATAAGGGAAAAGGTAAACGAATTGATGTGATCTCCGATACGACCGCCGGAGGATGAGAATCCCGACGGAGAGGCTATCGTGAAATTAATTTCCCTCCCCATCCTCCCAGAGACCGATCCACAACTCATTATGCGACTTCCGAAGGCTACTCCCTTATCGACCTTCGAATCGAAGGAGATAATGCGATACATGAGGTGAGTGCGCGATGCTAACCTCATCCCAAGCGCAGATCCTCATGCAAAATGTTCATGCCCATTCCCGCACCAGTGCACGTTTAAGCATCCAGAAAACTGGATAAATTCCAGCAAATCTGCTTCGCTTCCAAGACCTATAAGATTACCTATCAGACTTGCGATATCTACAAGTGGATGAAAGCTCTAGTAAAACCAACCAGACCCCGCCGCCCTATGGAGCTGGGGACACAAGACATTACAAAAGTCTTGCTACAAGGGAATCTTTACATCCTACAGGCTGGGCAACCGTGGAAGGACATTCACTTAATAGGATACGGCTACAATATCCTTGGAAAAAAAAAGAGAATACGTCTATAATCGCGTTGCATTTATACCACGAACAATGCTTCCCACTCTGTACTCAAGCAACACCAAGCTAAATCTCCAATTCCAAAGTATCAATAGTATGAATTAGCTATAAAAAAAAGGACAAAACCTTTTCCTTGCAGCCTACTAATATCCACTCAGACCATAACTGAGGTACAAGTGAGCTAGCATGTGAAGTAGCGACGTCATGTGAGAATGGCACTCACCTACTCTTCTTCCCTATTCACGAGATCCTTGCATGTTCAGCTGACGATTGACCTACGATATATGTACAAGGCAGGCCTTAGCCCACCATTCTCCACCACATTATTGGTGTGACACTTCAGGACATATCGTTAAGGATGAATAACGAGTCTACCTGGAATTTTTTGATTCTGTGTTTCTGTACAGACTACCTACACAACTGAAATGGATTTCAGTTGACAATCTGTTCGGAATGTTTGTTCCACCGCTGTCCATTCACCATTGAGTACCAGCGTTAGAATAGTGATGAGCGAAGCAGCGGAACCGCAGGAACAGTCATGGATTCGTCAGAACACAAGCACGTTATTCTGGAACCGTAGACAGTGGGTTAAATTGACAAAAGCGGCGCCTAACTGAATTTTCATGGCGGATTGGGGCACCGCAAACAGAGGGGGACGTGACCCGATCAAAAAGTCCACATCATTCTTTGAGCAAGCTATCTCCTCCGAATGCAGCTCGCCACAAGGCTTTTGGGTGGGAATAAAATCCAATCTGTTGTATTGAACGACGAATTAATGACAGGTCTGCTTTCCATCGTTGATGGCAGCAAGCTGCAATTGTGATAACTGGCAACCATCTTGAGTAACGCCACAAGAGCTTTGAGTTTCTCCTGTAATGTGGCGGACATGAAGTTAAACTAAAAGCTTCTGAAAACCTTTCAGTTACTTCTCCATTTACGAGTTACGAATAACCTCAAGGAAGGCGAATAAGTACAAATACTTATCAAGGCTATGCAGGCATACCTTTTCATTCCTTTAATCTATGACGCGGTTATGAAAAACATACTAACGTACCCGCATCATCTCGTATCCTTCCGCCTAGCATAGGGTCAAAAAGGAGGCTGAGTTGTAGGTCACACGTGTCAAGCTAAAGGAGGACAATTCCAGGTCAGGCAGAGTTCTCTAATAGAGTTCTCTCGCCTGCCAGCAATCACACAGAGTATTCCTCTCGATAATATCCCTTTCCTTCCACTCCCAGGTATTATATGGTAAGATCTGCATGAATATTATCGTCTTCCGTTGTACGTATTTGCCACATACCTAAATTTCACAGATAGCAGATCGCAGACAGCTATTTGCGAACGTCCAAGAGAGACAGATGTCTACTCTTCCGACAACGACTCCATGTCAAACTTGCGGGGAAATGTATAAAAGGGCCTGACCAGAACATATGTGCGAGGGATGACGTGTGCCATGAAAGTTACATGGTGTCGACTCGTATCTCTTGCTTTGTACGCTATCTGGCGACAATCCCCTAGGCATTCGATGTAGATGAGTTATATGGTCATCAGACAGGTCCTATTTGGTGAGTGAGAATTAGGTGGTTAGGAAGGTCTAGATTGAGCAAGCAAGACTCGAAAACTGGACGGTCTGGTGGGAACGAATGGGATTGTGAGAGTCAAATGACCGTAAAAATATCGTCATGTCATGGGCAGCTCGAAGTCCCTGACCAAAGATTGAAGTTCAAGCAATCCATGTCACGTATCGTGAGTGGTGCAACTTCGCTGTGCATATTTCATGCGATTTCTATTGTCATAGGGTGGTTCGCAACAAGTACTGGGCAGAGAAAACAGCTGTTCGTTGGGAATTTATTTGTAGAAAATGTAACTTCCCCGCATCATGAAGTGAGTCAATTCCGAATTACTTTCCTAGCCATAACTTCTAAGAATCAAGTAAGTAAGCAATTAATAATTAAGAGACAGGGTATGTACTTCATGCGCAGTGATTCCCAAGTCAGTATATTCAGCAACAATGCTTGGCAGTAAGATGTTTCCCCTGTTGTGGAGATTCGTTCCCGAAGGGTTCCACTACCTCCCTAGGCAAATCAAAGGAAGGGGCCAATTCTCTGGGATCATTAACCGGGATATGTAATGAATTCACTCCAATCCGAGCATGCATCAGGGAAGGACAACTCTTTCCATGAATAATGACCTAAAAATGTAACAAAGGGAAGAAGCTCAACGGCTGGAAAGGAGAACTGCAGATGAAAGGTAAAATGTTGGCCCTTGACTCAGAGCTTGTCTGTCTCAAGCCTATGGTCCGTGGGCTGTAATCTTGCCTACGCCTAAGTCTCGGGGAAATGGCCCTGGGCTGTGGCTTAGGGGTCAGGCTCTGGAATCTGTTCAGGGGAGGTCGTTCGCACCCACTTTTCCGTATTCATATGAAATAAGTAAGTAGTGAGTTTTATTGAAGAACCTGACGTTTTTGCTCAGCATATAAGCCAGATATTCTTTATTGCTCAAAATCTTATGAAGAAGATCGTTGCTGAAATTGAAATCATCCCTCAAATCGCAGTTTGCAAATATCTATTTAGCTGCGATTTTATTACATTTTTTACTATATGGGAGGGGATGTTCAGTATTTGAAAGAAGTCCCTACATAGGTACTGGTATATATCTGCGAATTGGAAATACTTAAGTTTAAATAAAAGTAATGTGCATGAGGAAAAGGTGGTTGAGTTCGTTATTCAACTTCCATATATTTCGGATATATATTTTTAGTGTCGAGACAGATCCTGTCATTGTTGATGGCCAGGAGATCATCTATGTGGCACAATATGAAGGCATAATTCTCTGAGGAAGGACGTTCCAAAATACATTTTAATAAATAGAAAAACAAGGTAAGGTTTGCCATGCTCGTCCATTGGGATTCTGACAACTTGCTGAATAAGTCGATTTTCAACTTGGATATAATTGCATTCTAAGTTTGTCTTGAACACTTGAAGAACCTCTCTTTGAGGATTTCACCTTTCTTTCCAAAGTTGCAGCCAAAAGGCAGAAACCTATCGAAGAGAGCAGCGATGTAATGGTGGAGTCGGTCTAGAGGTATTTTTGTATATAGTGTGATGAAATCCATGATTGATAGAGTTGGCTGTTTTCACTATGTTGATATATTTTTTACAGCTTTCAGTACACATTTATTACTTTTTATTATCCAATTTTCAATGAAGTTCTGAGAGGAATATTCAAGCTCATTCATGAGTTGATTTAATACCTCCTTAACTCGAATTGAGAGATTTCTGATGCATGTGTTGACTGAGCTGGTGATGAATCGAAATGTTTTTGGATTTGCAGAGGAAAGGTATTTTTGTACTTTTCGAATCCATTTTTGTTCCATATTCGTAACAGGCATTAAGAACATTCTTTTCTGCTTTTTCAGAACTTTTCACTTGCTCCTGAAATGTTGGACTGTTCAAAATAGCTGAACTGACTTTTGTGACTCTGTCATGTGCTAAGCGGTTCAATTGGCACTAGAATGTACAGAACAATCTTTAGGAAAAAGGAATTATCGTATCACAATTAAATGAAAGATCGATACCAAAGAATCATGCTCAAGGAGATATGATAATATTTCGTTGTTCAGTAAAAAAAAGGAGGAACTTGTTCATGGAGAAAGGTAAACACAAATTGATTTAAGAACAGATGAGACAATCAAAGTACCTATCAACAAATCTCCAAATTGCAAATTAAAATATGGAAACGTTTACTGCAAAAAGCGAAGCCAAGTTGTGATTTCTCCAATGGGGATCACCTAGTGGCCCTCCCATCATCACTTTTCTTCTTGCAGAGGAGGTTGATTATTTCGTCTGCCTCAAGCTTCATGCCTTGCTTGAGCAACGCATCGTAGAGGGCTCTGAAAGTGGAGGGTTCCTGCACCGAAGACGCCTTCCTCCATTGGGCCAGAAGGAGATAGACTGTCCTCAGCGGGCCCTTATTCATTTCCCTGATCCGTCGAAGCTGCTCCTCAGCGATGCCCAACTCCCTCCCCAGATCTTCCCATTCGTCCGATATTCCTTGCAGCTTTCCTGCTATCTCCCAAATATTCTCATCCGATGGCAACCTGGATGGAGTTTAGAACGCAAATTATAGCTAAATCAATGGAAGTGACTGTTGTGACGAAATGATTGAGATGGCGAGGAAAGAGACCGGAAGTCATTGAGCTAGAACCTCAAATGAACAACTTTTCTCATCAATTTCGGCGACGAGGAATGGTGTAATATTAACAATAGCAGTCAGCAGATCGTATTAATAATCATGTAATGCGATCAATAAATACTAATAACAACTTTGGGGACACTCCTACAATACAATGTCATTCAGATTCATGCCTTTTTATCATTTTCAAAATTATTTCACTTCTCACTACCTATTTCTTTGACTAATATCTCGCGTTTGATCATTTTCATATACTCATACTACATAAATGAATTGGAAACATTGAGGCAATTGTGACGTACTCATCCAGCAGCGGAGTAGCAGTAGCTTTTCTCTTAGCGATGACGTAAAAGGCGATTCTGTCCGCCTCAGTCTTCATGGCTTGCTCGCGCAGTGCATTACAGAGCGCTCCGAACGTGGATCGCTGAGATGACGAATCCTTCCACTTTTGCAGAAGAAGGTATGTCGTCCTCAAGGGATTCTTCTTCTTTTCTTCGATCTTTCGAAGCTCTCCCTCCCCGACTCCCAACTCTCTCCCCAATTCCTTCCATTCGCCAGCCTTCTCTTTTAGCATGTTAGCTATCTCCCAATTGTCGTCGTCAGATGGTGCTCTATAGAATGTCAGATTACACGTTAGTGAAAATCTAAGGCTATCTAGACAGACAAATGATGTAGTTTATATATCCCTGAGCACCCCCTAAAAAAATCCGGTTTTGTGATTTCATATTACTTCTTAACAATTCCAGCAAGGCAAAGGTGTAAACCCCAAGTATAATTAGGAGCAATACCAAATCTAGGACAGAAGTAGTCATTGCTTTTGTTTTCCCTCAAATATACGATAAGAAAAGCAGTAAGATTAATTTTAAGCTAAACTTTATTTTTTTTTACTAGATGAGCAATTATTATCCATTTTCAAAATTTATTAAATGATGTTAAGTAAATACGCAACATCAAGTAACACGTGAAATTTTCAAGAATTTCAAGAAATAATTACCACAAATGACCTTACAGACCATGGATATTCCTATGGATCTCATGCCAATCTCAACAATGATGAAGGTCGCATATCTAAAACGAGTAAAATGGATTTTCTAGGATTTCAACGACAGAAACATCAAGACACTCGTTAGAAAGGACTGTTATCGATGTGTCATTAACTACTCATCATAATTTGAGTAGACCACCAATACTCAATGCTATGTTTCCAATCAAGCTCCCTGAATAATATTTACATTGAAGCCTAAAAACAGTGTTATTCATGATTGGATATCCTTATTCTTTTTATCCCTGAAATGACTGACTTATAATAAATAAATGCGCCTCGTACGCAAGGGAACTCACTCGCTCATTAGCGCAGCTTCTTCATCCCGAGTCTCCCTTTCGATGCCTTCCCCTATTCAAAAATTAAATCAAGAAAATATTTCAGCTTTGCAGCGGCTCATGAAATGAATTTCTACTGACGGAAAATGCACTGACCTTGAGACTTGAGTTCCTGAAACAGGAAGTCCTGTCCAACCGCTTGCAGTGCCTTCAAGAACTCCCCAAAAGTCTTTGAATCGTCTCTAGTTGTTAGTTTTGCCAAAAGGGCAATTCTTCTTTCCTTCTCTCTTCGCGGAGTCATGATCTCGTCTCGATCCCCTTGCGAGAGTACTCCTGACTTCAGGAGGCGATTAGCAATTTCGTCGACTTTCAGACAGTCGATGAGAGTGCCCCACTTTGCCTGGATGATGTCAGGGATTGACCTCGGCGGTTCGCATTGCACTGCCATGATTCATGGGAGAGATGATACTAAACTATAAATATACAAAAAACAAAGCGTACATCCTGCGACATCATATTAAAACGTACCTGCACCACTTTCCAACCTGTCGATAAGATCATCCCTTTCCATGGCTTCGAGAACCTTTATCAGCCTTTTATAAGTCGGTACTGGATCTTTATTAAAGAGGATGGAGAAGATGTGATTCATCTTGTCCGAGTAGCTCTCCTTCTTGTTGATGTCTGTTTCCTCGCTGATGGAGATAAGGTCTTCTCCACTGAGTTGGAGAATAAAATCGCTAATGCTTATGATCGTGTTTCTCTCATGAAGAATGGCTCTCAGTCGTTTGATCTGTTCCACCGACTGTATGGAAGCACTACAAATAGATAATAAAAAGTCATGTCGGGAGGAAATGAAATGGCATTATTTAATTATTTCTTACATTTAGGTTCGGCGAGGACATAGCGAAGACATGTCAAGATGACACGTGGGCAACCATAAATATGGTGTCAGCCCATCCCAAACGTATCATATTTGAATTCCTGGCGGATTATTATTACATGCTTGAAATTATTGAGGAAATTACTTTGGATGGGAATTTTCAAGTAAAACCTCCACAAGACTCTACCTATATAGTCTCTACCTCGCGAACAATTATCATGCGTAAAAAGAATTATAATTGTCGACTGACACTATTTGCTACATCTCCATGCTTGACTTACTGGAATTCTTTTCGCTTCCTTTTGATTGTATGAAGTAAACTTTCTCCTAGGTAGGCACACTTCAAATTGGATTTTGTCATGGGGTCTTTAAAGGAGAGGCAATTTTATGAACCGCTACATTACGAGGGTCGCCTTGCATGTGATTTCAACTAGAACACCAAAACATACTGTACACATGTATTGGGTGAAATGTTCGGTGGTTTATATGCAAGTGATGCTCCTAAATGCAAGGATTACTTTTTTCCCTTGAACTGCAACAAAACCTAGCACAATCTGGGACTTTCATCTTGCTTCATACATCAGATCTACTGGCAATAGGAAACCTAATGGTCCCTCATTAAATTGTAATGTCATTGACTCTGGATATGCATGCCACTTTTCTATGATCAAGTTTTGACTGACGCTTACAAATAAAATATGCAATGTTGTGTCAATGTATCGCTACTGGGAACCCTGGCTCCATGTTAACAAAAAAGAGAGCTGTCTTTGTTCATACAGACCCCTGCCGGAAGAATGGCAGCTGTGAACTTACGATGCAGTGCTTCCACTATGTGCTCCAGGAGTTACGTCAATTAGACGAGTCATCTCCTTTCGTCCCGCATCTCCTTGTCCTTCCCTTGAGCTTGCCCCATGTCTCTCACTCCTCGTTCTTTCCCACTCTGTAATGGAACGGCAATTTAAGATTAATGCGTACACAATTACTGCTGAAATATCATACATTTCCCGCGAGATTCATATGTACACCTCCTCTCCTTGCGCTGTTCTTGTTTTGCCATTCTCACTAAATTGTAATAATTCCGTCTTCGTGTAATAATTTCGCTCTTCTGAAATTCATAAGGAAAAACTGCTACAACCTGCAACTGTGCGTCTGAGCACATTCCTAATCCTTCTTACCACAAACCTGTCTGTCAGTTAGTCAGAATTTACATTTGATGAGATATACACCTTTCGGGCAACAGTGTTCTTCACGACTTACCTTTATTAAGACAGTCGGCAAGGATGACGTGGCCATTCTTGTGAAGGACTTGAATGAAAGTTGGAAATGCATTGTCTCCTCTCATAGGCAATACTTTTTGGAGGAACAAAACTTTTTCCCTCTTGGTCTTGTTCAAGACATCAAAATATTCGTGGTGTTGAACAATGCCCTGGACCCTCAAGTCAAGCAAGACGGCATCTTCGTTGATGAAATCCAAGTCTTCCGTGTGGCGAGCAAGGATGTCAGCAGCCGCGTTCATGGCTGTTGTCGGAAGCTAGGGGCTGGAGAGAGATGAGATCAATGATATATTGTCGTAATTACCTTTATTGTTCCTGAGTTGTCATTGCCTTTCATTTTATGCAACATTTTGGATGAAAAATGTGTTACTAGTCAGGTTCTTAATTCGGACAAAAAACAGTCACTGCGTGAATGAGCGCGTTTCACAATGGCAGAGGTAGTTATTTAAAAATGCTGTTCAGTTTTATCACAGAGATTGGGATTCCCTGATGCCTATTGGTCATGGCAAAACTTATAGTTTGTAAACCAAAAATAAAAACGTCACATCCACAGTATGTTCATAATGTCGTTACTGCTACATCTTTCCCCTCGCACTATTTTACTAGGATTTCAATGCTAAATGAGGGATTATCATAACTTACAAGTCAATACGTCATCTCACACCGCCAACTTCATGGGCACGATTACGTCTGCCGTTGTCTCGTGGGGTGTTTCCTTTCCAACTTCCGCAACTAAAAATGGAGATAAAAACGACACGAATACAGGAGGCTTAATATGAACTTCACGGGCGGGGCACCCGAGTTGCGCTGGTGGTTCTTCATAATCTATATGAGCACGAACAGGACTGATCCGAAGAGTAGTCGATAAGCCAACGAGTTTCTTCAACGGCCTCCTTATCTATGAGCAGTCTTATCTGGTTGACACGGGCTGTGTACAGGGTGCTTAAAAAAAATGCACAATTCGTTATTTATAGGAATAATAGTCAATAGCCACGGATGGTCGTAGGTCGTTGATCCGGTCTTTGCTTCTCTTGCTTGCTATGGGGCCTGCGATGTCACACTCCCTCCCGGGGCGCAACTCACTGGTGTACTTCACTTATTCATGACGTTTCATCCTTAATTAATTGCTTTGAATCAATTGTTCAGCAGTTCTGAAGCTCTGTTGTTACGCTTCTTGCTGGCTCGGCCTAAACTATTAGTCTATCTGCACAAGACCTCATTTGTGTCAATTTACATAATATATACGTATTCACGAGGTGCTTCCGGGCCAACACTGGGCAGTTTTATGAGCTAATACAGCACCCATGATATTATTTACAGGTCCATTCGGTTGGGCATGACTGAAACTGCGTGGTGCCCCTCCGAGAAACAGTTCATCCGGTCCGGTTCATCCAGTCCGGTGTAAATGGTGGTTTCTTTCCTTCTCCGCCGCGTATATGTACAACGCGCCTGATTTCCGTCCGCGTGACAACTCATTGGGACATCCATCGCGCGTCAAGGTCAGAGAGCAACGCACTGGGAATGGGAAGATTTAATCTCCTTCACAACTGCGATTCCTAGAGTTCCCGCTTCTTTCTTCCTTTTTAGTCGGCCTCCTTTCCTGAGTGGAAAGAGACCACTTGTAGTCCTCTCCTGTCCGTCCGTGTGTCAGTCTGTCCGTGTATCACACTTTGGTTGTCCGACGATAACTAAAACAATATTGGTCTGATTAATCGGAGAAGTGGCGAGCTGTAAAATATGTAAAAGAAACAGACCGAGTTCGTTTTGTGGCGAATTTGCACCAAAATTGGCATTTTTATTGCAAATTTTGGATTTGAAAGTTGGTCACGCAGGGGAAGGCATGAGTTCGTCCTTCAGGTTCTGGACCACAATGCGTATGCGCGTACGACCCAGGCTTTCGGCGCGGCGCCGTGTCAGCAACCTGGGCTGTCAGTTCCCTACCAACCTTCGTGGCGGATGGACCCATCCACGCACAGCCCTCCATCCTCCCATCATCTTTTCATGGACACTGTTTACCGAATATAAATGAGGTTTTTGATGGGCGAAGACCGGAAAGAAATGGCTATTTTGTTCACTTAGATAACTAAACGGAGGCCCAATACTGGACTGGGCTTGCCCATCTTGTTTTCTTCTCGGTGGCAGAGGGGAACGGAATTCCTAGCTGGCGGAAGAGAACATTGGGTACCTCGCATTCTGCAGGAGACTGTCAAATATTGAAAGTTGAGAACGACGCCATGATGTACAGTTTTCACCGAATACGTGGGTTGTTCCGAAAGTCGAGGGAAAGTTATATTTGTCATAGTGCCAAAGGCTGACTTTTTATTGCCTTTTTCCTATAGGGTTTCAGAAGTTCCAGCATTTATTGCCTAGCACGAGTGCCCGATTTTTTCGAAAAAGTTCATCTCATCGAGGTCCACCAACCGTGCCAGTGAGATAAAGAGTCTCGCCAGAACAACGAAGACTAAACCAGAAGGAAGTAAGAAAACCTGATTCGAGTACAGTGCGCATGCCTGAAAAGGCGATAGCACAGCTAACAGACGCAATGGCCTGGGCGGGGAGCGGGACATCCCTGTTCCAGAGTGCCCACGTAGAATGTAACCTTTACACCAACACATTAATATTACACACTCAACTATCTTAGCTGAAACATATATCACTGTTCCCAACTTATACGGTATTTTTTCCGATACATCTCTTGGACCAATCTACGGGTCATCTACTTCGGAAGTGATCTCAACCCGGAATTCTGTTAAAATGTTGTCACCCGCGAAGCGGGTGTGGTCTAGGGACTATTCATGAGTTTAAAATGCCGTAAAACAAAAGCAAAGACAATTACCATTAAAAACTAATCCATCCCCATTATAGCGAATTTGCAAGTGCCTATATTATATTATCGAGAAAGGTGTGTCCTTTCAAGCGGAGGAACAACCCTCCCTACATCATAAAAAATCTATGTGCAATTCCACGCGTCCGACGCAATGCCTCTCCCATCCCCGACTCTACCCAAGTTATCAACTATTAAATTGATTGATGGCAATCTTAAATATCAATATAAAGCATTTACTTTTTTTACGACATCCTAGACCTTTGCAAGGCTATCGGATTAGAATTCCGCAGCATGATATGGGCAAAAAAATAAGGTAAAAGGTTGAGCTCCACCATTTTCGAATATAGAGCAACTGCCTTTATATGCAGAGAAATCCAATTACGAAATCACAGTGAACGAACATTTCATGCACTGCACCGTTCTCGATATATTTAGATGCTAATATTAACATCAGGGCTGTAAATGGCGATGCCCAATTCAATTCCGATATATTTGATCTCATTGACTTAGTCCTGCACCACTTCCGGAGAAGCGTGATTATGTGAATACCTATTTGCGGTAAGCAATGTGCGGATGATGGGAACTTTGGACGTGGAAGAGAAACGAAAACCAATTTTGACGAAATGCTCTTCAATCGCTCGGAAGACAACGCATCCAAAGTGAGCTGCACACGAACGGGTAGACAAAGCAACAGGAATGCAATACGAGGGGACCGACGCGGGCATTGGGCAGCTTCGCCACTGGATGCCATGGAGACCGACTGGGCATTGAGCAGCTTCGCCACTGGATGCCATGGAAACCGACTGGGCAGGACGGTAAACATTGTTTACTCATCGACCGTCCCTTTTCATACTCCTTCCGTCGGGGATTCCCTTGCCATATAGCTTCCTCCATCCATTTCTGAGCATTGCCCCTCTCCCCCGGGTACAAGATGTATTCAACTCCTTGAAAGGAATGTACTCACCCTGCTCGTGTTATTCGTCACAATCTCAGACATTTTGTGGGCTGGACTCAACATACCTAATATACAGTATTCAAACTGGCAAACCAGGCAACTGTTAAGAGTGAACAAGTTTTTTGATGAAATAATAAAAACAAAGTCGCCTCGGAGCGAGATGTAAGACTGGGGCTGACATAAACCGGTTTATGAGGCCCTAATGACTTCTTCCCGACTGGACGACCTTGCGAGGCGACACATTCTATGCATTCCCTCTGGTTCATACCCTCTCTGCTCATACCCTCGTTTCATCTCGCCCAAAATGTTGAGCTTCCCCCGTAAATCGATGGCAAGTTCGGCGGGCAAACCGCATCAGAGTAAGAGCATCGCACCAAAATTGACCCATGTGGGTCAATTCCGCCGCCGCCTCTCCCCAATGAGGCTCTTCACCCCGGTTCGCAGGAAAATGCTTATTCATATACCTCTGCCTATTCCGAATCATTGTGGCGTGCAAAAACCAATACGGGACGATAGGCTTCAATTTCTCAACATAAAGAGTGAACGTTTCAAGTGTTACTTTCTAAAAGAATTGTCAAGAACGTATCACCAGCTGTGGGGGGGCTAATGTTTTCTCCTCCTGAAACTGGAAACCATCTACTTAGGAATTTGTCCAATGGGAAGAGAAAAAAATATCCGATAATGATCGTGGCACGAACCACAACGCAATTCCTTCGTTCGTGGCCGCGTTTACGGTCACTTCGATATTTCATCAATTCTAGTAATCCTTTCGCGAATCTTCATGGAAGGAACGGTCAAAGGGCAGGTTTACAGGTAAGGTATTCTCCCACGAAAAGGGAAAAATTAATTTTTTTCTTGAAAGTATACACACAAGCATTTGATGAAATTGTATAGGGAAAATGAAAAATCATCGCGCGTATGCAAAATTGTCGAGTTACAGTAAATATTGAATTTCTCAACAAAAAAAAACTAGTGGCAGAACTCAATGGGAATTGGCGAAATAAAATTCTAAGGTCACCACTACCTTGTGTTAAAACATGATAGAAATAGGTTTTTTGAAAAAATTACATGTGCCATAGCCGAACGAAACTGTATATGCTGTACTTTAATGGGCCACCCTGCAGTTGAACCTTGTTTCGTGCAAGTATTGTAGCGAATTACGGTTGAATAACGAAGATGATGCTTTATTCGAGGATCTCCCTCCAGCGAATGCGCTCGAACCGCTAACGAGGCGCAAGGGACTCTTGCAGTAACGGTTGGTGTCTGTTTCGGCTTTTGCGAGACCGTGCGCACCGGTGCCGGCGCGTATTCCCGCGGAGTCCCCTGCGTTTTCTGCAGGCACGCCCTTCTTCGCCATATTTACGGCATGTCTTAAGGAATGATGTCGTGCAGAGTCGTTGTCCCGGTCGTTGACTTTATGAGGACATTGGAGCTGAAATGATATATTCCAATCATTTCGACCTGCGATTTGTCCTCTTTTCCTCGGCTCCGCATTTCTTCTTTGCAAAGTTAAGCTTGCATAACGCGTTCACTTCGCCGCTTTTACATAGGTTTTAAAACCTTAATCTTGTATGCGAAAGCCTATCATTATATAGGAACGCTTGAAATAGGCAAGGGGCTTCACACTAGGGAAAAATGCTTGTTCGTGTCTCCACATGAACGTTGAGCCTCTACTTTTTTTTTAAATCCGAGATTGGGGGGCATGACTTACGCTTGAACATCGGAACCCAAGTAGCATGCATATAAACATAAACATTTGATTTCGGTCGCCCAGTCATAATTAAAATCGGAACACATCCGTCCTTGAAATTCTCCGCCGGCGCCAGAGCACGCGCTGCTTAGCGGTTCCTCCCCCTCCCCCCATCCTCCCCCCATGAGCATTAACCCTGGGCAGACGCACGGATCCACCGTGACAGTTGGTGCCGCGTTCCGCTCGGCTTCGATCGATGTGCCGATATTAATGTTGTCACCAGGTCATTTAGAATTTAATTAGGCCAACCTAGTTTTTGCGTACTCTCGCGGAAATATATCTACCACTTACTTGGTGAAAATGCTGTAACATGTGCAACAGGTGGACGAAGACGTTTTTTCACACTAATGTTAATGAGCCAGCATAGCTAACCGCCAACAGGGCGCAAGGGGCTGCTGCAACACAGTCGGCGTCTGTTCTTGCGTGAATGAGGGGGGGGCGTGCGTGCGTGCGTGTGTGTGTGCGT